>JAJOOO010023111.1:0-17268 GCA_029582685.1 Solanum piurae | reverse complement strand
GCTTTAATAATTATCTAAATCAAAATTAGTATATATATATATATATATATATATATATATATCAATTTAAAAAGTATATGAGATAATTCTATTTTAATTAATAAATTGAGGATAAGAAGAAAAATGATTACATTCTATTTTTATATTAGCTAAAGAGATTTTAAAAGAAAGAAAATAAGAATAATATTTTATTAAAATATAATGTGATTAAAAAGAAAAGAAAAAATATATTTATTTCGAATGTGATATTTATTACCCATAACAATAAAGACATATTTTTACCAAATTATTTTTGAAGAACATTTTTGTTCAATTTCAAATAATTTAAAAGTATTTTTTGACCCTTTCTCCATTTCATATAAAGGTCTTATCCTTCTTGATTTTTAAAAAAAATTTAATTTTAATATTTCACATGACATATTTAATATTAAGATATTAAAAAATATTTAAATATATCATACACATCTTTAATTTTTGGACATAATATTTTTTTTATTTTTTTTTACCTTAATTCATATTAAGTCAAACTCAAACACATAAATTAAAATGAAGAAAGTATAATATACTTCCTTAATTTCAATTTATATGATAATATTTAAATAAATTTAGAATTTAAAAAATAATACTTTTATAATTATACTAGTTACCAAGAGTCCGCCTTGTACATGGCTCAATAACATTAATATTTGCATTTATAATTTATTTTAAGTTATAAGTAGAATTTAAACTTAATTATAAATATATAACTATATTTAGTCAATAATGATAAAATAATAGGAAAATCAATTAATTATGTCCAATGTTCCCCATTTTGGACCTAGCTAATTCTAGATATTTTTCATTTTATTTGTATGAAGTTGAAGTTGTGTTTGATTATATTTTTTACAATGTGGAAAAATATTCATATTATAATATTTTACTATTATAAAAGTGAGTGATCAAATAAGCTATAAGTTATTTTTTAAATCTGAAATATAATTTTTAATTAAATTTTGAATTTTTATGGTCAAACATTGATTTTCACTTTTAACATATTAAAATTAAACATATTTCAACCTCAACATTATTTACTTATTTCTCAAATTATTTTTCAAGGCATAGGATTATATATTAATTAATATAAATATTGTGGTAAATATTTTCATATTAATTATTAATTTAAGAGACATATAAAATTTAAAATGAACAAATAAATATAATGGGTACAAAATATAGATGGTGCCCATAAATTGTTACAAGAACTGGGCGTTCTTTTTATTGATATGAGAAAAACCAAAAAAAAATACTTCTGCAATTGCTCATTTCGTTCACATCTAAGTTACACGTTTAACTATAAAAATTAAGATTCACATTTTATCGGAACAAAATTATCTTTATTCAAAAATTAACATTTGATCGTGAAAATTTTAAATTTTATTTGAAGTTGTTTTTCAAATTTTAATAATAACTTATAGCTTATTTTTAAATTCATTTTTAAAATAGTAGCACATTCAAAACAAATATTATTTTGAATATATTAAAAAAATATAATCAAATACAACTCTAACTTCATAAATTCAAAATAAAATAGAAATTATTTGGAATAAATTATGACCTTAAGTGAAATTTTTTTGGAGAATATTTAATTACTTTTCTTGTTATTTTATTATTATTATTATTATTATTATTATTATTATTATTATTTTTATTATTATTATAATAAATTATAGATGTATAGGTCATTTATAAAGTGTATTAAAAAAGTAATGCTTGCATTAATTTTGTATAATATTACTATCTTATTTGATACAAATATATTTTCAATTTATGAGCATTAGTTATACTCGGTGCGGAGCCAGCATATTGTTAGGGGTTCACCTTTTGGAGGAAAATATTATTATTTATACATGGTTACAATTATTTTTTATGTATATATAGTAGATGTCGAACCTCCTTCAGCTAATTCATGTATAATTACTTCTTCAAATTTTAAACCTCATTATTAATAATTCTGACTTCGCCATTAAATTTATACTCTTTATTGTGTATTAAGATATACACACGCGTGCTACCGCTTTGTCCAACGTGTGTTTATCTAAATATAAATAAATGTCAAAAAGCAACACGTGTCATATGATTTATCTTTTTAGAATCTTAGATGAACAATTTTTTTTAGAACAAACAAGTAATGAATGTCGTGGGTAAACTAGACATATTTTTGTATTTACTTGGATTCATTCACAAGGCCTTCACATGTTTAATCAGTTCCTAAGTTCCATCATTTTGTGTACAAACCATAGGCAATACCATGCCCCATCACATGGCTTAGCTTGGTTTCATTTGCCAATCTTCAATCTACCTCGTGGTATTGCAGTTCAAAGCACACAACAAATAGCTAAAAGTTACACAATCTAAAGTGTTGGGAAATAGGAATGGATATCTTAAATTCTTGGTTGAGATTGTTTCAACTTAGATATTATCACGTGAATGTAGTCATCTTTCAATCTAAAACTGTTTCAACTTAGATATTATCACGTGAATGTAGTCATCTTTCAATCTAAAACTGACATTTGATTAGCCCCTAGTTTCTCTTGTTTTGTGTGAACTACTATTTTTAACTTGCAATTTAGCAAGACACGTAGCTAGATATACACACACATATTTTTTGGTTTCTCATTCGATTTTTAATACCTATTATGAAGTCCGACTATTTAGAATTCGCGCTACATAGGACTCTATTTCGGAGAAAATACTCTATATTGAAATTTTTTTTATACTCAGAATAAGAAAGATCAAGGATTCTACGCAGGGCTCTATTCGGGAGAAAACACTCTATATCAAAGATTCTTTTTTTCTTTGATTAAGAAAGAAACAACTTCATCCACTGGATCAGATCTTTTGATGATAATATGTATTTTTACCCATTGGCAAAGTCAATTTTTGTAAAGAGTGTCCAAGATTTTGGTATCTATGTATTAAAAATAATTTTTGACCTATATATTTTGTATAATTTTTTATATAGATAATATAATTTTTTGATAAAGAGTGTCCAATTTGTCACCGTAGACTTAGTCATGTACGTAGAATCTAGAATCTAATACAGACATTTGATTGCCCGGTTTTCTGCGAGTATTAGTGGCCACATATTCCCTTTAAAATAACGTCAACAATGCGGTCATGCATCTGACTATACGTAATCATTAAGAATACAAGTGTGGACTCACTTTCTCATCTACGTGGAGTCGTTTTTTAGACACGCCAATAAATATATTTTTTGTCTCCGTATTTTGAGAGTTAACTATTCTAAATTTAACTATCAATTCGAATATTTATTATATTTAAATATTGCTAAGTTTTTTTGACAAATTATTTTATAATTTTTTGTTTTTTTAATTAATTTTTTTGTGATCAATCGAACACAGTCGCTAAAAATGGAACAGTAGGACTAATAAGCTACTCCCTCTATTAGTAAATTGGTGAGGTAATGTACACTTATTAGAGGCGGAGTTAAAATTAGAAATTTGAGGTTTTAAATTTTAGGACAAAATAGAAAAATATTGCAAAGTACTGTGAAAACATTTTCACCGCCATTTATTTCCACTGAGTTGTCAATCAATTTTGTTAGTGGTTCACAAGTTAATATACATCTACGAAAAAGTTAAAGGGTTCGTCCGAACCCACGAAACCCCACCTAGCTCCGCCTCTGACGCTTATTAAGAAAAATATTTGAGAACATACTTTAAATCATAATTTTCACTATTGCCCATAAATTTAACTTTGTAAGTAGTGCAATTTATTTCCTATAAAATATAAAACTTCAATAAAGAAAATGACATATAAAAAAAAATTCAGATATCCATCTTGATATGAACAATTCAATTATTTTGAATAATGAAAAAAATCTTAAAAATTCAGTTAATATGGACTGTGGGAGTAGGATTTATTATCTTCCAAAAGAATATTTATTATTTTCCTACCGCTCTCTTCCCGCCAAGTCTTCTTCTCGTACCATATCTGTTTTATTTTTTTAGTTCATCTTAAGTGAATTGGTGAGATTTAACATATTAATAAAAAAATGTCTACCGACAAAAATTAAAAGTTATTTTTTTATTATTCTTAATTTTTTCTACTAGAAAATATAAAATAGTTAAGAAGCTCACTAAATGAAGGATATATATGAAAAACGTCACTGAATATTGCTTCACAAGCTAATAATTAATGAGTTAGTAGACCAAGAGAAAGAGACACTGATGAATTTGGAGAAATGGTTCATGATCGAGGAACGTGCGCTAAGACAGAATTAATGCTCAAAGTGGATCCAACTTGGGGATGCAAATAAAAAGTACTTCAATGTTGTCCTAAAAGAAAGAACTCAGTGGAAGCAAATTAGGGGCATTACAGCTCAAGCAGGAGGACTGTTGACTGAACCTAAGGAAATTCAATATGAGTTTACTGTCACGCTCCGAGCCAACATCTTGGAAGTAACTGACACTCGAAAACTATTGCTGATTCCCAAGCAAACCCTTGGCCTGACTCATTACTCAGTGGAAGACTCACTCAACAATATATGAAACTCATGATGCAAAAATAACTTTAAAAAACTTAATTTAAACTCAACTCCAATAATAATCTAAAATTAATTTAACAAGTATTAGTTAAAGGCCTCATGGACTCAAAACATTACAACAACAAAGGAAATAATGATAGACTCCTCGACCTTTAAACTATCTATGAAGCCTCTACTGTTACAAAAGGATTATCGGGACAAGACCCATGACATCTTAACAACTGAAAGAAAAAAATAAAACCCTCCGAAAGCAAGGAGGCTCACCAAAGCTAACTGGAACTGCAAGTGGTATCAACGGAGCATATGTTGATGACCCTGAATACCTGTATCTGCATCATAAAAGATGTAGGTCAAATGACGTCAGTACATGGAATGTACGAGCATGTAAGGGGAATTCTAAATCATAAACATAAGCTTGAACTGATATAAAAGAAACATACTTACCTCTCCTCAAACTAACTCAACTCAACTCAAACTCCACTAAAGGATAAGATACTCAACTCAAGATACTCAAGGATAAAACAACAATAAAAGATGCAATATATGGAAAGTTTTCAAAACAGTAGATAATAGCTCAATTGTATGTAAAGATACAATCATAACTCAATTTTATGTAAAAATACAATAATAACTCTCATTTGGGAGATTCTCTCACCGACAACCATCACTATGAGCTATGTGATGATACATCGTCTGCCTACGCTGCCAGAACTGTCATATACCTTGCCGGAGTATAAGACATTCTCAACTAAGTGGATCCACTAACCTATGCTTAAAAAGCAATAAGGAATCATCTAAAAAGTATGACCCTTTACCCATGTTGGCATACATGATTTATGAGGACTTTGAGTTGTCTGAACTCATCCCCATATCGGTGCTCAATACTACCCCCCAATAATATAACTCATGCTCATATGTTTAAAAACATTTCCTCATCCTCATACTTTGAGATTATTACTCAAAAGGTTCTCTTAAAAGAGAGTGCTCAAAACTCCTCATGAACTCATTTGAAAATCGAAGTTTCTTCTCATTTTAAATGTAAAAACATTTACTCTTGAGAATAATTTATTCCCATATATTCATTTTGAAAAATAAAACTCAACTCTCCTCATCCTCATTCTCATTTACTCAAGTCTTAAAACAAATTATGAATAATTGTAATAGACTTCTCAAAATAGGGTTCATGCCGAATTATGGACGTGAACGATTCAATTCAAGATTTTCAATAACCATATATAGAACTCAAGGAATCAATGATACTACTCATATCAAGAATGCTCGACTCATAGGGTTCATGCGGAATTATGGGCATGAACAACTCAACTCAAGGACCTCCATGTATAACATATGGTAATCCATAATTATGAGATATAATTTAAAAAAGGATTAGGAACTAAATACTCAAGAACTTAGAACTCGAAGATACTACTCCACTTAAAGATACTCAATTGATGGAGTTCATGCGGAATTTATGGGCATGAATGACTCGACTCAAGGATCTCAATAATAATGTAGTCTCATGAATACACTCTCCTCATTCTTATACTAACTTACTCGAGTCTTGAAACAATTATAAGTAGTTGTTGAAGACTCCTCGAAAAGGCTTTCTCAAACTTTACTCTCAACTCTACCTCAAATTTGAATTATGAATTCAAGGATCATGATATGATATATAGGATTTCTTGACGATTAAATGTAGTTTGGATAGAAAAAATCAAGAAGTGATCGATGATATGGTTTAATAGGACTCAAACGGAAAGAAGGGCGGAAGAGTAGGGGACTTGGCGACCTTGACACACTTAGTGGCGCGGGCGCCAACCCCTAAACTTCAGAACCCCTTCCCTGGCACAATGCAGGCGCCCCACGCCAACCCCCTTGGCGCATCTGGGGCGCGCCGCGCCATCCTCTCCCCAGATCATTCCGATGATTTTTCTTTTCAATTTTCCAGCCCTACCTCATCTAGATTCGAATGCTTTCCTCTAAATTCTCTTAGATTCATATACTAAAAACACTTATCAAAACCCCAATCAAAATCTACCAAAATAATCACTCATTCGCAAGATCCTCACCTCAAGAACTTAACAAGACTTCATTAACAAGGAATGAAGCTAAAACCTTAAAAAGTCTTCAAGAACTCAAATCATTCAACCTCAAGAACAAAATTATGGATAGAAATCACATGATTGACGTGAGGGTGAACGAACCCAACACCACGAGAACTTACATACCTCAAAGAACTAGGTTCTTGGCGAAATTTTGGATGAACGCTTGGAACCTTGAACTTTTTATCCTCTTGAATCTTCTCTCTAAAGCCCTAAGCATTTTGGGGGTGAATGAAACTGATTTTAATCAGTTTAGACCCTAAATTGGATGTAATTCACACTTAGACTATGGGGTAAGGAAAGTACTAAAATACACCTCCTTAGTTCAGGTGAACAAGCCCTATCTGGAGAGGCTGTACTGACACAGTCATATCTCCCTCATCCAAACTTGGATTTTTAAAAACTTGGTAACATTGGAAAGAGGACTCAAGGATATTCGATTTGATACCTCATGGACCACCTAACTCATTATGTACTAAAAGTTATGGTTGTTTGAAGTTGACCGAAAACTTTAAAGATCTTTCAGATGACTTGAATTTATTTCTCTTTAGTTCTTTTTGAAACTCGAGGTACTACATCTAGAGACCTTGACACCTAAAAAAAATTTAAATTCATCGGTTGAATCTTACTCACAACGAAGAATGGTTTGAGTGTTAGCTCAAAAAGTTTTGGGGTGTTACAATATCTCCCCCTTGGGATCATTCGTCCTCGAATGACGACTGGACTGGGAGTGAAACGTGGATACTTTTACTATCTCTTCCGACTCATGAGCTTGCCTACTAACATAGGCTGAACTGATTCATACCAAGAGTTGGGACTTCCTGTAGCACCTAAGTAAAGAACAATGTTGTTGTGAAACAAAGAAAGTCTGGGCACGAAGTAAGAATAGGAATACAATGCCTGGGGTAATATGAATGCTACCTATTAAGCTTGTCAACACTCCTCAACTATGCTTTTCTTTCCTTATTACCATACCTCATTGATTGTAACTCATAGCAACCACAAGGGTACATGACTACTCTTACCAAGGTCTGAGTCTAATGGTATGCTCTTACTATATTCAAGATTAAACCAAAATCCTAAGGTTTGGGTTCTATACCTCGATAGGGAATCTCATCCCAAGAATATTACTCTTTACCACCATATTTAATCAACATTGGGCTTATATTAAGAACCACCTAATGTTTAACAACACCACATTCAAGCTTAGTACTCTAACAATTCCATGGACTCCTACTAACCATCTCCTTAAGAAGTTCTCATTCCCTCATTATCTCTGCTATACCAACTAGAATTTCCCGCATTACTACTCGGAACCAACTAAGGGTTCTCATTTAACTATTTCTCATAGTAAAACCTCATCCTCCTCTTCCTCCTGATTTATAACCTTAGATGGAATTATCACACCATCATTATCACGATAAGATCATTTACCTTCTCCTTCTAACATCACTATACTACTAAAAGGACCTCTGAAAAGGTATCTCCCATACTCTTTTGAACCCATTACTATCTTATTCTCAACACTTGACTTGATTTCTCATCTTATCATGACCCCTTAGGTCTGAAGATGACACTTGAAATCTATGGACTTATTCCATCATCTCTAAATGGGTCTACATCCCCCTTTACTCTAACACTCGGGAAAAGTTTATCTCATGACTACCGAACTCTCCATAAGCAGGTACTAAGACTTCTTTCTAAGATATTCTCTCGACCTCTTCTCATTGGCTTCTAAGGCTGCTTCATCTAAATCTTGAGGAAAATTACACTTGCACCGGTCTATCCCATATTGGCAGCTCAATTATACAAACTAGACACATAAAAAATCATAACCTCAATTAGGACCTCGTCTGGCCACATACCATCACAAGTCTACCTTTTACTACTCTACCTTTATTTCTCTCCTCTATGGGTCATAATACCACATTTTCATTGCAAGGTACCACTTCGATCTCCTCTCCTATTTCGTGTCAAACCTACTAGATCAGATTTCAAAATCAACAACATCACCCTCATGTTGCCATCATTTGATCACGATACTCATCTCTATTTCAAGCTTAGTGTCCATTACTCAACACGTATCATGACATGTAAGAAGTATTTAGCTCTCCGTTTACCTACCTACAAATTACCTTCTCCTTCCATTTCACAACTTAAGTACTATTTACTCACTTACTGCACATTATCTCTCACATAGTTTTATCATCCTCTGAATACCATGGGGTTCTCCTTTCAAAAAAATCATAAGCCAAGCCAAGCTTGGGTCTATCACCTCATGAATACTCTGCTCTCTTATTTGCCACATGTATTTAGTCTCCTCTAACACGATTGCACACCGACATCAACTCTATTCTGGTTAAAAATATACTCTAACTCATCTTGATTTGTAACTCTTCCTCTTCCTTCTATCAAGAACTCTCGACAACATTAGTATTCCTTATTCTACTCATAAAGGAACTCATCACTTATAACTGACTGGGTGGATGATTGCAATAACATAATCTGCCCCATCACTGTCTCCCTTTCATAGATTTCTACACCTCTGCATGCTTTTCTCTAACTTAAGGGCACTTTTTACTACTACTGCTCATAATCTCGTAACTCATGCTACCTTTTAGGGTGAAAATATTACCCAAGCTCTACAACACACTTTCTCACAAGGATCTCAATTGAAAAAAGGTTTAGAGAAGAGAGTATAACTCATTTTTATCTCAAACATATGATTCATATGAATATGAGTGTATTCTTTTGAACTCAATAGTTAACTCACTCAAAGGCTCCTCTCAATCCCCTCTACAGTATCATTACTTCCTCAAATTATTTTCTAAGAGCAACTCATCGATAAAGATTTGGCTTTTCTTTTCAATCACCTCTAGTATGAGGGGTGGTTGAATGAATCTAAGAAACACATGAGTTTAAATAAACTCCTTACGACATAGTTCTATTGAACGATTAAGAGTATGAAAGAAGGGAAACCTTTCCTAAATGCCTATATTCCCTCATTTATATAAATGGGCCCCTCACAACCATAAACAAGACCCAACTGCCACGGCTTCATCAATACCCTAGGACACTTGAACTCTGTGCTCTGATACCAAGTTTGTCATGCCCCGAGCCTACACCCTGGACGTAACTAGCTCTCGAAAACAATTGATGGTTCCCAAGAGAACCCTTTGTCTAGCTCATTACACAGTGGAAGACTTACTCAACAATATATGAAAACTCATGATGAAGCAATAACTTTAAAAAACTTAATTTGAACTCAACTCCAATAATCATCTGAAAAATAATTTAACAAGTATTATTTAAATGCCTCATGGACTCAAAAAATTACAACAACAAAGGAAATAATGATAGACTCCTCGACCTTTAAGCTATCTATGAAACCTCTACTATTACAAAAGGATTATCGAGAGAAGACCCACGACATCCTAGCAACTAAGAAATAAAAATAGAACCCCCCGGAAGCAAGGAGGCTCACCAAAGCTAACTAGAACTACAAGTGGTATCAACGAAGCATCTGTTGGTGACCCTGAATACCTGTATCTGCATCATAAAAGATGCAGGCCAAATGGGGTCAGTACATGGAATGTACGAGCATGTAAGAGTAATTCTAAAGCATAAACATAAGCTTGAACTGATAGAAAAGAAACATACTTACCTCTCCTCAAACTCACTCAACTCAACTCAAGGATCGGATACTCAACTCAACGATAAAGCAACAATAAAAGATGCAATATATGGAAAGTTTTCAAAGCAGTTGATAATAACTCAATTGTATGTAAAGATACAATAATAATTCAATTTTATGTAAAAATATAATAATAACTCTTATTTGGGAGATTCTCTAATCGACCACCATCACTATGAGCTATGTGATGATACAACATCTCACCCACGCTGCTAGAACTGTCCTATACCTTGCCGGAGTATAAGACATCCTCAACTAAGTGGATCAACTAATCTATGCTTAAGAAGCAATAAAGAATCATCTAAAAAGTATGACCCTTTACCCATGTTCGCATACATGGTTTTTGAGGATTTTGAGTTGTCTGAACTCGTTCCCATATCAGTGCTCAATACTACTCCCCATAATATAACTCATGCTCATCTGTTTAAAAATATTTCCTCATCCTCATACTTTGAGATAATTACTAAAAAAGTTTTCTTAAAAGAGATAGTGCTAAAAAATCCTCATGAACTCATTTGTAAATCGAAGTTTCCTCTCATTTTAAATGTAAAAACATTTACTCTTGGGAATACTTAATTCCCATATATTCATTTTAAAAAATGAAACTCAACTCTCCTTTTCCTCATTTACTCAAGTCTTAAAACAAATTATAAATAATTGTAAAAGATTTCACAAAATAGGGTTCATGCCGAATTATGGACGTGAACGAATCAATTCAAGGTTTTCAATAACCATATATAGAACTCAATACTCGAAACTCAAGGACTCAATGATACTACTCATCTCAAGAATGCTTGACTCATAGGGTTCATGAATTATGGGCATGAACAACTCAAATCAAGGACCTCCATGTATAACATATGGTAATCCATAATTATGAGATATAGTTTAAAAAAGGATTAGGAACTCAATACTCCAGAACTTAGAACTCGAAGATACTACTCCTCTTAAAGATACTCAATTTATGGAGTTCATACGGAATTTGTGGGCATGAACGACTCGGCTCAAGGATATCAATAATAATGTAGGCTTATGAATACACTCTCCTCGTTCGCATACTCATTTACTCGAGTCTTGAAACAATTATAAGTAGTTGTAGAAGACTCCTCGAAAAGACTCAAATGGACTTTCTCAAACTTTACTCTCAACTGTACCTCAAATTTGAATTATGAATTCAAGGATCATGATTATGATATATATAATTTATCGATGACTAGATGTAGTTTGGATAGAAAAAAATCAAGAAGTGATCGATGACATTGTTTAATAGGACTCAAACAGAAAGAATGGTGGAAGAGTAAGGGACCTAGCAACCCTTATGCACTGAGTGGCACGGGGTGCCAACCCCTAAGCTTCAGAACCCCTTCCCTTTTGCACTGCAGGAGCCCCACACCAGTCCCCTTGGCGCATCTGGGGCGCGCCGCGCCACCCTCTCCCCATATCATTTCGATGAATTTTCTTTTCAATTTTCCAGCCCTACCTCATCTAGATTCGAATGATTTCCTCCAAATTCTCTTAGATTCATATACTAAACACACTTAGATCAAAACCCCAATCAAAAACTACCAAAACAAACACTCATTTGCAAGATCCTCACCTTAAGAACTCAATAAGACTTCATTAACAAGGAATGAAGCTAAAACCTCAAAAACTCTTCAAGAACTCAAATCATTCAACCTCATGAGTGAAGTTACTGATACAAATCACATGATTGATGTGTGGGTGAACAAACCCAACACTATGCGAACTTACATACCTCAAAGAACTAGGTTCTTGGAGAAATCTTGGATGAACGCTTGGAACCTTGAAATTTTTCTTCTCTTGAATCTTCTCTCTAAAGGCCTAAACGTTTTGGAAGTGAATGAAGCTGATTCTAATCGGTTTAGAACCTAAATTGGGTGTAATTCATGCTTAGACTAAGTGGGGGTAAGGAAAAGACTAAAATACCCTCCTTAGTTCAGATGAAAAGGCCATATCAAGAGAGGTTGCACTTAAATGGCCATATCTCCCTTACCGAACTTGGATTTTAGAAAAATCAGTGACGTTGGAAAGAGGACTCAAAGATCTTCAATTTGATACCTCATTGGCCACTTAACTTATTATGTGCTAAAAGTTATGGTCGTTTGAAGTTTACCCAAAACTTAAAAGATATTACAGATTACTTGAATGAATTTCTCTTTAGTTCTTTTTGGAACTCGAGGTTCTACATCTAGTGACCTTGACACCTAAAAAAATTTAAATTCCTCGATAAAATCTTAGTTACAACGAAGAATGGTTCGAGTCTTAGCTCAAAAGTTTTTGGGGTGTTTCATTTACGTTATTTTTGATGCATTAAACTTGGAGTTTTGCATGAGTCTTAGGCATTTTATTATTAGATGTGATGGTATTTTGATATAATTTTGCAAGAAATAGGTTTGAAACAGTTAGTGTTGAAAAAGACTAAAGCAGCAGGAATTTGGCAATAGACGAGCCCACCTATGACCCGTCGTTGAGTTGACGAGCCATAGTAGGAGGCGTGGATTGAGATTTCAAGGAAGTCTGACTAAGGGTGGAACCATAGACGGTACTAACGAGCCGTAAGTCTAATGACAGACTGTTGTTGATGGGTCGGCGATGACTTTAGAGAAGATGAGTTTCGGTACTTAAACAACGGTTGAACATGACAGACTATGCTTAGACCTATGGGCCGTAGGGCGTGACCGTCACTAGTGTTCACACGATTTTGGACAAGTGATGAGAAACGGTGGAACCCATGGACCGTTGTTTCATCAACAAACTGTGGGTGGTCAGTCGTCGTTGATAAAGTCGAAATCGGAATTTCCTAAACTTTCTATTCCTACTTGGTTTAGGATTTAGTTTCTATAAATACTAGTTTTAGTTTTCGGTGTTGGGTGCTTAGACCTTTTTGTTGACTTTGGGAATTATTTTGCAAACACTTTCAACAATTAATTCTCGAAGCTTTGTTTATGAAATTTTGTGTTTGATTTTCAATTCAAGATTTCGGCTTCTGTTTATTCAACTTTTAAGTTCATGATTATTATTAGTTATTACCTATCTATTTTGAATGTGTGATAACTCAAGCCTGAGTAACTAAATCCACAACTAGGGTTGTGGGAACCATGAGTAATTAACAATGTATGACTAATAAAAGTAATTCTAAAATAGTGTTTATGCATGCATTGTAAATCCTTTTGTTTTGAATATTTTTTAACAGTGCGCAATGTTAGAACTCACCTCATTTCTACTTGCCCGATCAAGGAAGTAATGAATGAGAAAGGGATTGAACAACAAAGATTTAGACGTGATAATCCGCTAGCTTATAGACTGACCCACCTACCGCGAGGGCGAATCTGGGGTTAAGGGTAAGGATTAGTAAAGCATACACCTGTAGACCGATCAAGTTGTGTGGTGACATTTCCTACTTGGACGATCAATCACTTAGGAGATACCTAACTTACCAACCTTATTTGTTAACACTAGGAAAATGTTATTATTATTAGGAATAGTGTGTTAAGAACTTGTGAGGAACACATATGCCCTAGTTTCATCTCATATTGATATTACAAACTGTGAATTTTTTTATTTGTTACTTGTTACCACAAATCAATCAACAATTACTTTGTTTACAAATCCCTTATTTTACGGAAATAATCTGACTAAAGTACAATTAACCATAAATTAGCCTAAGTCTAGACCATATACCACATGGGATTGACCCTAACCTCAAGTTAGGTTTTTTATTTGATAACGATTGCTTATACTTCTTAAGGGAGGTGTAATTTGGGCGTATCAAATTTTGGCGCCACTATCGGGGAATAAGGCCTTTAGATTAGACTAATTTCGTTATTGAACTTTAGTCACTTATTTCTTGATTTACATTTTGTTTTGTTTTTATATTTTACAGGTCTTATCTTTAGTGTATGCCAAGTACACGGAGTCAAGGCAATCCCCTGACTCCTTACGATCCTAAATTAAGAAGAACTTTGAGAAGAATGGCTGGAAAAAGTCTGAATCTTGAGGTACATAATGATCCAATCGGAGCGGGTAAAGGGGATATAGCTGGATTGCAACCTCCTGGAGTCTTGGAAGTGTCTAGACATGTTCATGGAAACTCGCGAGTTGAAAATGTTGAAGGAGTGCAAATCAGCCAGCACTGGATGTCTGTGAAAACTACAGGATTGATTATAATGTTGTGGGATCAACTGGTGCTATAGTTGTTCCTCCACTACCTCCTCGACATAATTTTGTGGTGACCAGCAGTTTGATGCAAATGCTTACATCTAGAGGGTTGTTAGCTAGGTTACCTTTAGAGGATCCATATGCTCACATGAGCAAAGTGAAGAGTGTCTGTATGAGTAGTGTGGGCAACCAGATTTATACATTGATGCAATCGGCTTAAGGGTGTTTCCACTTTTGTTGACAATTGATGCTACTATATGGCTGTTTGAATTACCATATAACTTAATACCACTTGGGATGGGTTACACTGAGTATTCATGGAGAAGTATTTTCTGGTGTCCAAGAAGTTGAATCTCAAGGATAAACTCAATAACTTCGTAGCATTGCATGGAGAGTCGGTGAGTAGCTCTTGGGATAGATTCATTGGGTTTATGAGGAGTGTGCTTAACCACCACATAGATGAGGAGTCACTGAAAAATGATAATGAGAAAGTTGTGTTAGATACTATTGCTGGAGGATGTTAAGGAGCAATCACATTTCATGAGATTTCCAAAAAACTTGAAAAGATCTCTAAGAATAACAAGGCATGGAGCACTAGAAACTCAAATATTGGAAGGAATACATTTGCTGTACAAGCCGCACCAAATCAGTCCAATGATGATATTCATGAAGATATGGCCCAATCGAGAACAAAGGTTGGCTTGGTTTTGAAACATGTGAGCGGAAGTGCAGAGAAAGTGAATGTAGTGAACTACCAGAATAGAGCACTACCTGGTGATGAGTACATTTATGAGGAGGACTCAAATCTTGTGAATGATCAGATGGGGGGGTTTCCGAACCAACGCCCAAACATCAAATTCGGATAAATGCCGCAAAGGTCAAGAAAATCAAGGTCGGAACTATGGTAACTATAATTGTGAAGGGCATTATGTCCGTGATGGGAACTTTAATTGTGACAACAACTATAACTGGAATGGGAATGGCATTATGAGTGAAAAATGTGGACTCAATGTTACACCTTGGAACATAGATTCTGGATCGAGTATGTGTCACATTGAAGATATGATGAACAAGATGATGAAAAGGTTTGACTCAATAGATGACAATGTGAAAGATATGCGTGCTGATTCATCAAGTATAACTAAGAAAGTTGTCATATACAATGTCTATTAGAAAAATTGAGCAGCAATTGAACTAGTGGTTCGCAAATGCAAATCCGCGTCAACAAGGAACACTACCCAACAATAGTATCCAGAATCCAAAGAATGACGGTCATTGCATGGCAGTTACTACCAGAGGTGGAAAGAAGACTATTGAACCTCTGATGCCGATAGGAGTAGAAAGTGAGAAAGAGCAAGAAGATGATGAAGTTGAGGAGCTGAAATATCAGAATGAGAAGGAGGCTGAGGTGACGCGAAAGATCATTCCTATGTTGAGACCTCCACCTCCCTTCCCACAAAGTTTGGTCAAGAAAGAAGAAGAAGGAATGTACAACAGGTTCATAACTATGCTGAAGCAGTTGTCCATAAATGTTCCTTTGATTGAGACACTTGAACAAATGCCAGGTTACACAAAGTTCGTAAATGATTTGGTTACTAAGAAGAGGGCCGTTAGTTTCAAAGGTGATGACAAGTTTAAGCATTGTAGCACTATTTCTACTTGATCAGTAGTGCAAAAGAAAGAGGATCCTGGTGCATTTACTATTCCATGTACTATTGGTATGTAGCATTTCACAAAGGCCCTATGTTACCTGGGTGCTAGCATTAATCTGATGCCGCTATCTATATATAAGAAGTTGGGCTTCGGAGCCCCCGAACCGACTATAATGCGGTTACTTATGGCTGATCGAACTATGAATAAATCGAGTGGGTGCTTCAAGATGTCCTTGTGATAGTAGAGGCAACGTCTTTCCAATGGACTTTGAGATACTAGATTGTGAGGTTGACTTTGAAGTACCCATCATTTAAGGGAGACTGTTCGTTGCTACTGGGCGTGCTTTGGTTGATATGGAAAGAGGTCAGATGAAGTTTCGATTGAGTAATGAAGAAGTGACCTTCAATATCTGCAAATCAATGAAGCATTAAAGTGACCTTAATGTGGTATCTGTAGTGAATCATATTGTTGAGGAGTTGGAAGCACGGATGGAGGAAACATCTGATGTGAAGATTCTGGTGGTGCATCGGAGAGTAGATGCATTTGAGCTTAGAGTGATGGAGAGGCCTCAGTCTGGGCCCACTGTTGATCTGACTACTTTCCAGACGGAGTTAGCCAAACTCTGAGCTGATGTTGATACTTTAGCTGCTCCAGAGGAGGCTGTCCTAGAGCTTACACCCTAGGTAGATTCCGGTGATGATGTGTTGAGTGCACTATTTGGAGAGGATGCACCTTCTATTGACCCTTCTCGTGCGGCTGGAAAGCGCACACGCACTTCTGGGCCCACTACTGTTCTAGAGGAGGAAAGAGGAGCTAGAAAAAATGAGAAGCAACTATTTATGGCAGCCCAACAAAAGTCTATACTTGATGAGGAGTTGATGTAGTAGAGAGTGAGGGAGTTAGCTGCGAGTGCATCTGCATCGATGAGCACTACTCATGATGTCCCTGATAACGTTCAAATATACTTCTTGAAAAGAAATATAAACGATCATATGCAATATATTTACCCAACTATGAGTCGGGGTCGATCCCACAGAGAATATGGAAGAATATTATCAATAGCAAATATTTAACTCGATAGTCGTAATATAAAA
>JAJOOO010023110.1:0-16617 GCA_029582685.1 Solanum piurae | reverse complement strand
TATATATATGTATCTCAGGATATATGAGGTAAAAATTAAGTGAAATTTGTTCGAGATATATTGTATCTAGATGGATTCACATGTATCTGGAAGACATAGACAAATCTCGCCCACCTCCCTCTTATCTAGCTCGCCACTTTTCTATCTTGCTTGCGTACCTGGTATCCCAGATACATGAGAATCATACCAGATACATGTATTTAGTGTAATTCACATGTATTTGGGAAATCTCGCTTGCCTCCCTCCTGTTCTCACTTGTCTCTCTCCCAATTTCAGTGTATCAAGTAGCAAAAATATGTATCTAGGTATATCTTACTTGAAATCTGAAATGAAATTATTAATTAGTGAGATAAAATATAATTATTGCAAACTATATGGAGAATTAATAAATATTTGTGTAATTACGTAACTTTATATTAACGAGCAAATATATTCGAAGAAAAATAAAAATAAAAATCTTTTATCATAGAGGATGTAGTCCATGACAGGCACGCATTTGATGGGCCTAATCCACTTTAGTGGATGTCAAGAGGGGCCATTTGTTGCGGGCCTCAATGTTTGATACGATTGTCAAATGTCTTCGCATCAAAAGCTGTCATCCAATTTCTTTTGGGGGTATGCAAGTACAAGTCCTATATAAAGTTTTTTTTTTTTGTCCAAAATATATTTAGCAAAAACAAATTTAAAAATATTGACATTGTATAGCTTATCTTGTATCATGTGGGGAAAAATATTTTTTCTTTTCTTAAATCATGTCAATTCAAAATATGTTGGGCATATATATAGTTTTGCAATATTTAGGATAATATGAAAAATTATCTAAATACACAACTTATTTTATCATATTTTTTAAATAAAATTATCATTTGAAAAAATACAAAAATTCCTACTCTCTCCTATTCTCACATACATCACTCTTATGCGATGTATTGGGACAAGTGTGTCTTGTGTCAACAAAGATAATGCATCGGGACGCGATGTATCGGGACGTTGAGTGATGTATCCGAAATTGAGACGCGATGTATCGGGATGTTGAGTGATGTATCCGAATTTTTTAAATTTTAAGAGATTTTTGTAATTTGGAAAAGAGTAGGTATAGGATGTAATTAGTTCTTAACACTGACATTTGTGTAAAATATACGATTTAATTTGAAGTTATCTGAAGTGATAATGAAAAAAACCTATTTATGATTATGGCTAAATATATGACTGAATTGTGGAGTTAAAATCCCCCTCTCGTTTTTTGTTGGTATAAACGGTGTATATGCAAAATATGAACGAGTATAATTTTCTCAAAAATGTGCATTAGCATATGTCCTGTATACAAGAGGCATGTGCAAAATCCAACAACAAAACGTCAAAGGGCAAACTTGTAGGGTGTATATATTATATGTATACAGATATTAACTACAGTAAAAAAAATCAATCAATAGATGTATTCAAGACGTGTACGCAAAATTTAACAACAACAAACATACAAGTGTATACATTATATGTATAAAAATTCCAATTGTGGTAAAATAAAATCAACAAAATAATATTTTATGTATATACACATATATTGAAACTTGATATACAAAAGATATTGTTAGTGATTTGAATGTATCTATTTTTCGTGAGACTCATGGTCCTAATGGAGAAACTTTAGGAAAGAAATAAATTAGAGAAAAACATTGAAAAAAATCAGTTAGTCGAAAAGGTGATAAATAATCATTTTATGTCAACTTATTAAAATGTGGCTAATATATAATAATTTAGTGTCTTAGTTGGTTCATTATGCCAATTATTCAAAGGGAAAATCACTTACGTGTACACTTTTTAAAAAATATTTACGATATTTGTCAACATTATTCTTTTAACCATATATAACAATTTGGCTGAATGACAGTATTGCTAAAAGTTGCGAATGACAACACTTTTATCTAAGTTTAAAGGAACAAAATTGTTTTAAGTAAGTATTGCTAAAAGTTGACAAAAATGGTAATAAATTAAAAGTATACTTAAAAGTGGTAATTATTAAATAAAAGACCTTCACTTATGTAATTTTTCCTTATTTTATTTCAAATTGGACAGAACAAAAGCCCAACTTTGGTTAATTGGGCCTACGGATCCAATGTTTATGATGTGGTTTATTGCTAATCACATGCAACACTAATTTGTCAAATTTGAGATTAACAACTAATTTGACTGTCTAATGTGTTTTATTGCTAATCAAAATAATAAGTCCAGAGAAATATATAATAAGCTTCATTTCTTGTCCTACACATATTTGTCATACTTTTATATCCTTATCTCTAAGCCAATGCTCCATAAGATATATTTCCTTAAAACTAATGATAGCAAAGTTGACTTAAAGGGATTTAATAACGAGTTTAAGTTATATATATTAATATATTATTATATTTCCTTAAAATTTGATAGCAGAGTTGGCATAGAGGAATTTAATAACGAGTTTAAGTTATATATCTTAAGGAGCCAAAATTTTGATTACTTAAAAGTAATTAATTTAATCGTATATTTTTGTCGTTTTTTTCATAATTCATTTAACTATTATATGGACGCAAATACCATGTATTATCGTTAAATTCGATCATTCTGACATGTCATCAGCGATTGTGTTGTACACTCTTTATATATTTTACTCAGA
The DNA here is from genome assembly GCA_029582685.1 of Solanum piurae. Classification (NCBI taxonomy): domain Eukaryota; kingdom Viridiplantae; phylum Streptophyta; class Magnoliopsida; order Solanales; family Solanaceae; genus Solanum; species Solanum piurae. Next base: position 13,970 of record JAJOOO010023110.1, on the reverse strand, counting down.
TAGGAAAAACAATGTCAAAATGGCACAATCTCACTCTATTATAAGTATTTAAATGATAAAAATTTTAATTAAAATATTTAAGTAAAAGATGGGGCGAGACCATGCCGAGCCACTAGTAGAGTAAGCCCTTTCCACGTGTCAAATTGAATATGAATAAATGAATGCAGCCTCAATCAGAGAGATCAATCTGTGCCTTTGAGTTGAGGCCGCTGGCGGCGCAGAACGAACTAATCCGCGACAAGCAATTTTTTCGAAAGCAAACTGAATGGAATTGTTACTTTCCAAAAATCTTGCTTCAAATTCAAGAAAGAAGTTCTATTTTCCCACGTAGTTCGTCGATCAAACCAACTATGTCAACTTTATATACCTCCCAACGATAATGAATTTGACCTGAGATTAATACAAATCCTTTCAAGCAAAACAAAGCTATTAGCCGCCGGAGAAACCCATCTTCCCAAAAATGCTGGAAAAACATTATAGGTTACAATTAAAATATTTGTTCCATCGTTTAGATAATATAGAAATTTTGGTGTTCAACTTTTTAAAAAAAATATGAGAGTCCTCATTGACTAATTAATACAAGCAGGTAGGGGTGTGTATTCAATTTTTCGATTTGGATTTTTGATTTTTAATTTTGAAGAAGTGTAACTCAATCCAAACAAAAATAAATTTGGTTCGGTTTGATTTTTCATTTTTTGGTTTGTTTTTTTCTGTTTGATTATTCGTTTATACAATAATTAGAAATATATATATATATATATCGATTTTTCAGTTTTTATTTTTCTAAATTCAAAACCAAACCAAAAAATCAAACAAAGTAAATTATTAATTCAAAATCAAATAAAAAAATCAATCCAAATTAAAATTCGGTTTGATTTGGTTTGGTTTTTCAGTTTAATCCAAATAGCGCACACCCTTACAAGCAGGTAGAGTCGTCAAAATGGGCCCATGGGGCCGGTCAAACCCAACCCGTTATTGCAGTAGGATTAGGATAGAATTTTTCAAATCCATTTAAAACTGAGGCTTATAAGCCCGACCCATATAAGCCCTTGGCCCTTGAGGCTTGATCAAGGTCAGGTCGGGGTCGGCCCAATGCCCAAAACTATATATTTATGGGTAACTTGCAGAAATCTCATTAGTGTATGAGCTAATTACTTAGATGCATTCTATGTTGTAATAATACGAATCTTACTAGATTATGATATGTCAAGATACATGTATCTCATGATACATGGACTCAAAATTAGGTGTAATTTATTTTCGATGCACTGTATCCAAGTGGATTCGCATGTATCTAGGATACATAGACAAATTTTGCACCCTCGTCTCCCTCCCATCTCGCTCACCACTCTCTTATTTCGCTCGCATATCTGGGATGCATCACTCTAGATACATGTATGTCGTATATCTAGTATCCTAGATACATGTCAATCACACTGATTTTTTTGCTAGTTTTATTGAAACAATACAATTGTTAGCCATATTTAATTTGAAAATTTTCTCATTTTCTTGATATTGTAGAAATTTAAGTTGAAAAAAAAGAGAAAGGTTAGCCCGCCTCATCCCGCAACCCTTGTAGGGTTGGGTTGAGTTGAACATTTTCAGGCCCTTCCAAATGAAGGGCCGGCCCACCTTATCCCATCAATTTTTTTGGCCCGCTAGACTTGGAACGTATGGGGCTGGGCTGACATTTTTTTTCAACTCTACAAGCAGGGTTGCAAGAATACTTAATTAAGGCATATACAATATAGTGATATACAAATAATACACATAGGAGATATTTTTTTTGTATAATATTGTATCTTTATAATTTTGTATGATGTTTATATATTAAATGTAGAATATTGTATATTAATTTTTTAAATATTACTGAAAATAAGGATATTGTGTTTTGGACTAAAGTTTTACTATGTAAAAGGACTTATAAGTTTATATGTAATTAACTTTTAAAAGATTGATTTAATCAACAATTACACACCAATTGACAATATTAGTTCATGAAATTAAACTTTTACGTTAAACTAAAATATTATTAAAGGACAAGTGGAGTTGGCATTAATGAACCAGACCAGTGGATTACAACCTAATATAATTGATGCTCTGTACATACAACATGTATTTCTTTATTCACTTTTATTATTGGATAAATCCACTTGATGTCTGCTATCCAATTCTTTGTTGACATTACCTACCTACCAAACACTATGTCCACTTGGAACAATTTTGAAGGGTATTCATCTTATTATAAAGGGCAATTTAGTGTATCAAAGCTTTCGCTATGTTCAGATTCAAAGAATTGTATTATAAGAGTCACTTAATTTTATTTTGCGACTTGAATATGTGACCTACGGTTCACATGATAGTAACTTTGGCAGTTACTTAAAAACTCCTCTTCAAGTTTCATCTTTATATATATATAAAAATAGTTGGTGAAATATTTGATGGAGCAAATTTTATTTTTTTTATTCATTTTGACAAATTTAAAAAACTAAAATTATTCAGAAATTTATTTAAGAGACTATTTTGAACCTATTCTAAATATATAATGTTTTTTTTTTCATTTTCTCTAAATGGTAATGCTAAATGGCCAGAAAATTTAGTCAGAAATTTAAAAAGTTTATAATATCTTTTTTATTTTAAAATAAACTGATCTTTTCTTCATTTTTTAATTAAAAGATATTAAAGTTAAAAGGATAAAAATGTTCAAAAAAATAAAATAACATAGTGTGAATATGTTATTTTACCATTCTGACCAAATTTTCTGACCAAATGAATTTTTCTTTCTGTAAAATAATATATATCAAAGTAAGATCAATTGGCACATAAAATAAAGAAGAATTTCGTTGTCAAACTTATCCATTTAAGATTACAATAATATTTTTTGTCTCAATAAGTAATGGAACCACATATTTTAGGGAAGGTACGTGAACTTTTACCTTTACTTATTACCAAAATTGATTATAATAATAATAATCTCATTAATAACGCAACATAATTGTTCGTTAAGACACAAAAAATTGTGATGTTCCTTTCTAAGAAAGCAAAATTAGACGTATTAAATTGATTTAGTATTTTATTTGAATAAATATAAAAGTTAAAATGAATGATTTTGTGTTTATTTCTAGTTTTTCTTTTTGAGTTAATGAATCCTTCAAGCTAAAACAAAAGAAATAAATAACTTTAACGAAGAATTCACTTTCATCACTTCATGCGGTTAATTAATTAGGAAGTTACTTCGTAGCTACATTACCTACGCTTAATTAATCGAGTCATCGAATATCGATTACAAATATCTAGTGTATACATATAAATATATATAATATGTCTCTACATATTAGTCAATTATTGTAAGTCTATAATGCACAAGTGGTGTATAATAAATATTTGTCCACATGTAAATCGTTAGCACATATTTGAAAACGAAAGAAGACTTAGGTAACCTTAAATAGCTGTCTAAACCAAACCATCTTTTTATACCTTTTCCCCCTTTTTTGCTTTCATTTTGCACACGCAAGAACAAAGTATTTAATTTGCATCTCTTTATAACAACAATATAGAGAAAATCATCACTAAACAAAAAACAAAAAAATGGTGAAAGACAGGACAATTGGTGTGGCAATGGATTTCTCAAAGAGTAGCAAAACAGCTTTGAAATGGGCAATTGATAACTTGGCTGATAAAGATGATACTTTTTACATCATTCACATCAAGACTCATTCTTCTGATGAGTCACGTAATAAGTTATGGGTTCAATCTGGTTCACGTAAGTTGCGCATTCAACCTTTTTTTAAAAACAGATTTAACTTATATACACTGACAGTCTGTAACAATTAATTGGTCTTGTCTATTAGCTTTGATTCCGTTGGCGGAGTTTAGGGAGCCAGAAGTATTGGAGAAATATGGTGTGGAGATTGATATTGAACTTCTTGATATGCTTGATACTGCTTCTAGGCAGAAAGAGGTTATTATACATCTTATCATCAATTTTTTTTTTTGATAATTTTAGTTTTGTTTAATTTTTTTATTGATTATTGTCTAGATAAAAGTTGTGACCAAACTATATTGGGGAGATGCAAGGGAGAGATTGTGTGAAGCTGTTGAAGATCTGAAGTTGAATTGTTTGGTTATGGGTAGTAGAGGCCTTACTACTCTCCAAAGGTACCTTCTTTAATTAATTACTCTCTTCATAATTTCAACTCTTTTTTTAAATTAAATTTACTTGGTAAAATTTAAACTGTTTATGTGAGCTAGCTCATATTATTGGTTTTAAATCTAAATAAAAAAGTAGAATGGTCGAGAACAGTGGTGGAGCCACCTTACAGTGAGGGGTTCATTCGAACACTCTTCGACGGAAAATTATATGATTTATACATGATTAAAATAGTTTTTTAGGTATATATAGTAGATGTCGAACCCTCTTCGGCTACTTCGTGTGTCTATTTTTTATTTATTTTGAACCCTCTTATTAAAAATCCTGACACCGCCACTAATCTAGAATCAATTGGAAATAATCTATCAACCCTATGTGGTGGGCGTGGGGGGCTAGGTGGAAGCAAAACTGAAAAAGAATGTATTAAGTGAGAATTGATTTGTATTTCTTTAGCAATTAAAAAAATATGTATTTCCTTAAGATAAATAAGTAGGAATTCAACCAAGCACACCATTCAGGACTTTTGTAGCATGTGTGTTGGTAGATAATATTAAATTAATCTAAAATATATATATATAGAAATATCTAGTTTATCGGAGAGATCTTGAATTCATGTGCACCGTATAAATTTGCCCTTAATTAGGTAAAATTTATTTATATGATTACACTGAATTTGTTGGTATGGTTACTTGGTAAATTTTTGACTTTTGTCTGTTTTCTCATTCAAGTAAATATGTCTTGCCATTAATATTTTAATTTTTTTGGTTAAAACAGGATATTTATGGGAAGTGTGACCAACTATGTAATGTCTCATGCGACCTGCCCTGTCACTGTAGTCAAGGATCCTGATTTCCACAAGCATTGATCAAGAATTATGGATTAAATAAAGATGATAACTATAAAATGTTTTTCTATTGTTTCTGATTTCAATAACTAATGAAAAATTTGTTCTTATTTGTTTGATCCATCTTATCTTTCATTCTTTTTCGTAGTCGTGTGAGGTGAAAGTCTCATGTTGAGTTTTGAATTCTCTTATTGATTTTGACTATCCTATTTAGTCGTCATTTTTTTGGTTACTTTAAAAATAGCGACTTCAGTTTTAACCATTCAGTATCTTTGACTTTCTCATCAAACGGATGACATTTTTTTTAAAAATATTTGTTATTCTTAATATGATGTTGAAAAATCTATCAGAAGAAACTATATATAAAAGGCTCTTTTTCAATATAATTATCCGATACCAACGTAACATTAATGTATCGTGATATCAAATGAATCGGTCAAAATGCATGTTAGGTGACTCATACACTATAGCTTTAAACTTCTTTACTTGCCTAATGGAAAAATATTATCTGGATTAACAAAATAACAAACATTATTCATTTAAGGAACATTAAAACTTATACACACTTGTTTACACTATTTTTTTTAGTTTACATGAATAGATAATCTTTTACCGACACTTTTATTACTTATTAAATTAATTTATATTTAACATCGATATATTACTTAACAATATTTAACTAATGTAATTTAATATTAGAGACGGATTTAAAATTTGAAACTCACTATTCAATACTTATCTCAACTTATTTAATTTAATTGAATCCAAATATATTATATTTTACTTGACGAATAAGCTTTATAGCACATGTACTTTGTGTCCAAAGTTCATCGATTTGAATGAACCTATATAAATTGTTAATTAAATAGTTAACGGAATTTTGCTCAAATTCTATACATATACAGTTACAAAATTTCTAATTAATTCTAAATATTTAATAATAAACATAATTATTATAATACATATATATTAATTTAAAATAACTATAAAAATTCATAAACTTTTTAATTTTTACCACCTTGCCCCCTACTTATGTCCAAACAGCTATAGGAATAAATATCTTTCAACAACAAGGACAATAATTTGTCCATCCATAAACTGGGTACGCGACACTAAAATATTTTGAACCGTAAATTAAATATAATATTGAATATATATATTTTAAATAAAAACTAGTACATTTTTCTATTTTTATAATAAATATAGTCAAATGCTATATTTAAAGATTTTATGTCGGAATTTATTGATAAAGAAATATGCTATATGTGTGACTCTGGAAATTCAAATCGTGTTACATAAATAAATTGAAAAAGTAGGGATTATTATTTTTGCGTTAGCGCGTATCTTATACTTATCTGCTTTTTGTTTTCACACACAATAAGGTGCTCTGTATCTCTTTTTACTTTTTTAATTAAAAGTATACTACAAAAACAGAGAAGAAGAAGAAGAAAAATCAAGAAGCAAAAATGGTGAAAGACAGGACAATTGGTGTTGCAATGGATTTCTCAAAGAGTAGCAAAACAGCTTTGAAATGGGCAATTGATAACTTGGCTGATAAAGATGACACTTTTTACATCATCCACATCAAGACTCATTCTTCTGATGAGTCTCGTAATAAACTCTGGGCTCAATCTGGTTCTCGTAAGTCTAAATCTTTCTTATTTTAAATCTCTTCGATAGAAAATTATATAGTTTATAGATGTTAAACCTTTTCGACTTCTTTATATGTTTTTTTTTTTTTAATTCGTTCGTAAAAATTATGGGTTTGCCACTAGATCGGATCGGGATGTTAATACTTTGATTTTGTTTTGTTTGGATTAGCTTTAATTCCATTGGTGGAGTTTAGGGAGGCTGAGGTGTTGCATAAATATGATGTGGAGACTGATATTGAACTTCTTGATTTGCTTGATACTGCTTCTAGGCAAAAAGAGGTTAATTTTTATTTTTCAATCAATCATCTACCATTTTCATTTATTTATTTTTAATTTTCTGAATTGTTTTGGTTTAAATTTTGTATAGATAAAAATTGTTATCAAACTATATTGGGGAGATGCTAGGGAGAAAGTATGTGAAGCTGTTGAAGATCTGAAGTTGAATTCTTTGGTTATGGGTAGCAGAGGACTCAGTACCATCCAAAGGTAATTCTTTTCAATGACATCTTTCTATTATCATCGGAGCGAGTTAGAGTTTTGCATTGGTTATCGATATACTGACGATTTATTTATATAAACCTGGACAATTTTGTTTGGGTAATTATAAAATATTAATGTGTATTGTTATTAACATTTGGATATTTATCTCTTTGATAAAACAGGATATTCTTGGGAAGTGTGACAAATTATGTATTGTCTGTTGCGACCTGCCCTGTGACTGTTGTTAAGGATCCAGATTTTCACAAGAAGTGATCAGGTTTCGTTTGGTTAAATATGTGAACTTATTATGATACCATTTTCGAATAAGATTAAGGATTTTACATGTAATTTCTCTTTTCATGACAATTTCTTTACTTTCAAATACCAAATGAGACGGATCCCTTTTGGATAGAATTATCTTTTATATTTATATTGTTGTGAGGTGACAAATATCTCGTGAATTAGTTGAGGTATATAGTTAAGATATGATCATTTAGAACATAAAAACTAACTCATGTTTGGTATTTATATCGATTAGTAATAAAATTCTTTAATATAAGACACATGTTTTAAAGTAAAAAATAATTATTTATCCATCTTAAAAGTTTTAAGTGTCAAACAATTTTATCATCCATTAGACCATTTACAAAGTTGAAGAACAAATTTGACCCAAGAAGCTTTTTGGACAAGATGGTTTTATTTTGTCAATGGACATTTTTGACCTTTTACTTTTAGAAAAAAAGAAGTTATTTTACACTTCTTGGTTAGAATTCCTAAGTTCACATAACCAATTTTCAACTCTTTGATAAATTCTAGGTAAGATCAAGATTCAACTAGAAAAAAAATATTTATGAGTCAAGATCCAATCTACACCAACTTGTTTGAATTAATGTACCAAGTTGATGATGTAGCTACCCCACATGGCTAGCTGTTACATATGATCAGTTTTTAATTAAATTATCCTTGTATAGAATGAGAAAACATTATGAAAATCACAGATCTTAATTAACATGTCTTCTGTATTTATTACTACACATGATAACTTATTTCTTTATATGTTAATGGTTGGATATAAATATATTAACAATTGGGAAAGTTGTTAGAAAGATCACATGGTATGTCTCATGTATAATGGAAATGATGATGGTAGGTAAAAATAATTGATGGAAGAAATTACCTTTCTGATTTAGGGTGAGTTTCCATTTTTTGATATTGGAGCACAACATAAAAACTATACTCTTTTTTTTAATTTTAATTTTATTTTTTTGAGAAGTCCGCTAGGCAAGGTGTGCCTAGGGCTAGCTTTATTAATAAAATAAAAAGGATCTCAAAGAAAAGAGTACAAGCAAGGGGGGCTAGACCTTAGACCATCTCCAATCCATCTCTATTTTACTCTCCATTCTCTATATTTGGCGAGTAAAATAGAGAATGAGTTCTCCAACCACTCTCTATTCTTCAATTATAGAGAGGTGAATAGACTACTATTCACCTCTCTATTTTACTTTTTGATTATTATAATATTATTTCTATTATATTACTATTATTTGTAATTATTTTCTAATGTAACATAACATTTAAAAATATATTATCAACAAGTTATTACTTCCGCCCAAATTAATAATTTTTCTATTTTATTTTTTAAAAGAAATGGTCACTTTAAATATGTAATTTAAAGTTATTTTAATATTATTTATATTATATAAGATTATTAATTATGTCTCTAATATTTGTAATTATTTTCTAAGTAATATAACATCTAAAACATTATTGATAAGTATACTACTTTCATCCCGAATTAACAATTTTTTTAATTTAATTTTAAATTATTTTTTTGTCATTTAAATATGTAATTTAGATTATAATTAATTTTCATTATGAAGTATGCACAAAAATTACATGATAATTCAAACAATCTACTTTTATGTTATAATGATAAATTATTAAACTATACTTTTTAAAGAGTACTATGCAAATATTTGATGCAATAGTTCAAAATGGAATAGGGGAAGTAAATTAGTACACGAAATAATTGGACACAAGATGAAATTGTTAATTTAAATAATTTTTAGCTACACATAAAAAATAAGGACAAAAAATGCTTATTTTGAACTCCGTAATACATTAATAGAACATTCATGAGTAGGGGTGTGCAAAAACCGAACCAACTGATAAAAGTGTTATTGGGTTAACGATTTTTTAATGGTTTTATAAAAAAATTTATTGGGTTATCGGTTCGGTATTGGTTTTTAATATTGGGTAAATCGATAACCCATTAAGACTAGTAATTTACTACTTTTACTTGTACATAAATATTATATATTAATCTTAATACCTTAGTAGTTACTATCTTTGTCATTTAGCCTTCAATTCACACTTCATAATGACTTTGAGTTCACAATTTCACATTATAAAAAACGTTAAAATCTAAAGTAAGAACCATATTCCTCTTAATTTCTCTTTGTGTTACGCTTGTATAGTTCTTTTCATCTTTGTTGTTATTGTTTCTATTTTATGAGCATTTGTAAAGTTACATTATTGTGTTTTCGCATCAAATTTATTAGAAAAGTCATATATTTGTTTATAAATATTTTCTTATTGGTTAAATCAAAAATTGAACCGTTAAGGATCAAAACCGATAAAAAATATATTATGGTTTGGTTATTGGTTTAACATATTTAAAAAACCAAAAACCGATAAACCGAACCGATAATACATAAAGCCGAACCGACCGATGCACACCCCTATTCATGAGAGTAACCTAATAGTTTTAAAAGTTGAGTATTTATGTAAAACGATAAGACAATATTTATGATGCAATTATATTTCATCAATGAGTTCATTTTTATTTGAATTGTTCGTTAATACGTATTATATATAATATTTATTGCAATTTATGTTATTTAGAAATTTAGAATAAAATATAATTTTATATTAATGACGAATTTGAAAAAAAATAAAATTTTGTATTACGTAAAGATTATAGAGTGATTATTTGCAAAAAGAAGAAATGATTTATATTATGAAATAAGAAAATAAGAATGAAATATAAATAATAATATAATATTGAGGAGAGAGAAAAAGATTCATTTTAGAGAGTAAAATAGAGAATTGGGTTGGAGTTGATTGTCTGAAAAAATAGAGAACTCTATATTTGGAGAGTAAAATAGAGGATTGGGTTGGAGATGCCCTTACATAAAAACTATACTCATTTTTAATATATGAAGAAAAAAATAATTATTTTTTATATTTTATTCTTAGCATTAATTATTTATTTTTCTAATTATAAGATTTAATATTAAATATCAGATAATAAAAATAGTATGAGAAATAGTCATCTCAAATTATTACTTTCTTAATGAATATGTCAAGTTCAAATATAACAAATAAAAATAAACGAGAGAGTATAATAATAATATTGAATCAAAAGTAAAATAGTTAAATAAATTGTAACAAATATTCTGTAAGCAATTTCGATTTGATAAATCAGAGGCGGAGTCAAAATTAGGAGTTTGGGGGTTCTAAATCAATTTGTTTGGGCCTTGGGGGTTCACAAGTTAATATACATAATTTTTTAAAATTTTCTAATACAAATATAGGGTCTACGATAAAGCTAATGGATTCGTTCGAACTCATGAACCCCCACCTAACTCTGCCTTCGACAAAGATGCAGATTGTTGTAGTTCGTCATACCTTGAAGACTTGGATCGCAAAAAAAAATAACTTGACTAACTTTAATTTAGAAAAGAATCTAATTAAATTGGAGCATGAGCCTTGACTAAATTCCAAATTTAATTTTCAAAATATGAACCTAATTAATTCAGGAGAATGAATCTTTAATTTTGTATCACCATCCATTAACAAAAATACCAACAAACCCCTCAAATACAAATACAAATACAAAAGAATAGTTATAATATCTAGACAAGAATGAAATATGTACTTAACGATCACAATCTTCTAATTTGAATTGACACCTAGTAAAATAAGAAAATAACAAATATCCACAAAATGAAATACTACACTTGAACTATATGGATACACGTTGACATCACCACAACAAAAATCATATCCTTAATATTATACAAATTCCGCAATATATTAACAAAGTACTTTAATAATCATATACACACCTTAAATCTCATGAATATTTTAGAACGATGATCCAAATATTTTATAAAAGGCGTCCATTCATTTACACTCACGTAGATAATTTCGTCAAATTTATCTGGACATAAATCACCTTAAAGCTATGAAATCATCAAGAACAAAATAAGCTCAATCTCATAAAATACTATATCACAACCACATGGTAGAAAATGTAGCAAGTATTCTCAATCCATGGGCTTTAGGCCCATCTAGATTATTCTCATTTCACTATTGCAAGATCAACAATTACAGTCAAAATAGACTCGTTTGAATTTTGAAATTCGAAAAGTGCCACATAATTGAGACGGAGGGAGTAAAAATTATCTTAAATGAATTTATTTTTGCAAAAATATTTTCTTTCATAGCAAACACATTTTTGAATCTTGACATCGTATAACTTATTTAATCAAGGGAAAAAGGGCAAATATATCCATTAACTTTGTGATTTAGAGCTAACATATCTCTCTTTAAAAAGTTTGTTCATATATATACACTCGTTGTTTAATAAATGGTGTATATACATATTAGAATAAATAAATAAAAATTCAACAGTTATTTAGCGACGCAATAATATAATGACCGCTATATTATATTTTGCGGCAATAATATAATTGTGTGGCTGTAGATTTTTCAAAGAGCAGCAAACCAGTTTTGAAATGGGCAATTGATAACTTGGCTGATAAAGGTGACACTTTTTACGTAATCCACACCAAGAATCATGACTCTAGATATGAACTCTCGGCTCAATCTGGTTCTCGTAAGTCGAAGTCTTTCTTTTTTTACTCTCTTCGTTTAAAAAAGAATAATTTAGTTTAACTTAAAACGAAGTTTAAGAAAAAAAAGATTTTTTTTTTAATCTTGTAATTCTAAATTAAAGTTACGTCAAATGTATCAAAATGTCCTTTAATCTTGTGGCCTTAAACGTGTCAAGTGGAAAATTAAAGTTAAAATGTTGTCAAAAAAGGAAAGAGGTCTGTAGACATTGAAATTTTGTGGGATTCTGCAAGACGTGTTCAATTCGAATTGAGACTCTAGAAGGTGTTCAGTTTCAATTAGAATTCTTGGAGGCTACTCAACCTTAAACTCTAGTTCATGCCTATATAAATATATTCCTTGAAAATGCATCTCAAATATCTCGAATATTCCACAAAAAAATGTGAAATATTCATATAGAGGTAAAATCTATATCATCATAGTTCGAGAAATACGCCACTAACGGCCCTCGAATCATGGATAAATTTTAGGAGAGTAGAATCAAGAATAAATCTTAGGAGCGTAAAATCAAGGGAGAAACAGAATTATACCCGCAATTTTGATGAATAAAATTATGTTTATTCATTTTTTTGTGATTGCAATTTATTTTGTCACTTTAAAAATTGTTACAAATAGGGTCATTCTTTTTGAAATAGATTAAAAAAAAAATTGGACAATTCTTTTAAAACGAAGAAAGTAATTTTTGAATTTGAATTTGTTTTTCGATCCAAATTTTTCACTCGCTGTGCAAACCAACACGCCAATTTCTTCAAAGAGTGTTATTAATAATATTTGTACTTTGGTTTTCTTCATTTTTTTATATATATATATATATATATATAAACTTTTTGAACAAAGCGGTGTTAGATGACCCCTTGGTATAATAAGGTGGGTCCGCCCCTGGTCATGTGGATGATTGACCATAAACGAATGTCCACCATATTATCTCAATCCATAGGCTTTAGGCCCATCCCCTCAATAATTCAAGGACCATTCTTCTTAAATTTTGTTTACCCATCTTCATTTTAAGTAATGTGTGCATCGAATGGTTCAGTTTAATTTTATGTATTATTAATTTGATTTATCAGTTTTTAATTTTAAAATATGCTAAATCAACAATAAATTAATAAGATATATTTTTATTTTTAATCGTTAACAGTTTGATCTCATTAAATTCTTTGATATAATGAAACAAGAAAGATAATGAAAAATTGCATCAATAAGAGCAGATGTAATACGAAGGCTACAATTACATGTTATAGCCAAAACATAATATGAAATTTATGATGTGAAGTAGAGTTTGAAGTATGTAGACGTGTAGAGTATAGTTATGTTGCATCAATAACATTATTAAAAACCTGTTAATTCAATAGCTCAATAACAATAATTCAATAACATTTTTTTCAATAAATCAGTTCAATTGTTGCACATCCCTAATTTTAAGAAACACAATATGACCATAAAAATGCAACATTTAGTTTATTTCATATCATGTTTGAACCATTTCACCATTACAAGATGAACAATTACACAAACAAAAAAAACACACACACACACATGATCACACTCTAATCAAACGCAACTTTTCCTTGAGGATTTCAATACAATTATTTGTGTGTGTGATTTGTTTATTGAGAAAGTTCATTATTTGGTAGCACAAGTGGTTGGGCATATTCTTTGTAAATTGCAAGTAATTTTTCTCTAGGTGGCAAATTTTCCTTCATAAAGCTACAACTCATCACCTTATCTGCCCATCCACATATATTTGGAAATTCCTTTTTGTTCAATGTGTCTACTTCCAATGCTTCTTGCATAACTCCAAGCCAATAAGTTATCAAAATGGAAACAATTTCCATATATCCAACTTTATTTTCTCCTCCAAAGAAAATGTTATTATTATCTTTGATCAATTCATTCTCAAAACGTTTTAGTAGCTCTTGAAGTT
>JAJOOO010023109.1:0-17113 GCA_029582685.1 Solanum piurae | reverse complement strand
TAGATGTCCTTTTCTGCATCTCTTTCAGCTGTCTCTTTACTTCCGCGCCTGAACATCTTTCCTGCAACATATGATTAAAACACATAAAAACCAATACTAAAAGGCCCTAGACACACACAACTCTTAAGTGAAATGTATTAGAAATTCCGTAAATTCACGGTATATCAGATGCCACTAAAACCATCAAGCCCACAAGCACTATTTCCATTCAGCTTAAAGACTACATATTTGATTTCTTCTTCTCCAAGCATGATTTTCATAAAATAGTTATCTTCTGTAGTGACCTGTGCTTGAATATGTTGTAACATGCTTTAATCTGCAATACAGTTAGTTTCAGTGAACTGATCCATGTAAAATTTCAAGGCTTCCGTAGATATCTCATCACCCTCAGCCCAAGTACCATCAGCTTTGAGAATTCTCTTCAAGTATAATCTCTTTCTCCTCCCTTTTACCAGACAATGAAAGAATCTGGTATTCTTATCCCCTTCAGTATTCCATTGGATGCTAGCCTTTTGCTTCCAAAATTCTTCTTCATAATGCAAATAAAGCTTATGTTCTGCTTGAGCTTGTTAAAGCACCAGTCTGTTATTGGCACTAAGATTAACTTCAAATAAATCTTCTTTTAGTCTAACAATTTCCTCTCTGATCTGCAATTGTTTAAAGATATCTCCAAATTTAGCCCTACTCCACCTAGACAAGGCTAATTTGGTCTTTTTCTGTCTCATCTTCCAATGGACAAACACATTATCAGAGACATCAGACTCCCAGCTTTGTCTAGCCACCTCCATGAAATCATCACCGTCAATCCAAAATTTTAGAAACCTAAATGGTCTGATGAAATTAGGAACATGACCTCCAGTAGTCAGTAGGAGAGGGGCATGATCTGATCCAGTTCTAGCCAAATGTATAACTTCCATATTACCCAACATATCCTACAGAGCCTGATTAACAACCACCCTATCAAGTCTTTTGAAAATACAATCCTCATTTGCCCTGCCATTCCACCATGTGAAAGGGCTACCAGATAACTGTAGATCATTTAATTCACAAGAGTTGATACAAAAAGCAAAATCTTCATATTCTTGTATGTATACAGGAAGGCCACCAAATTTCTCTTCTTCCCCCATAACAACATTGAAGTCTCCTCCAACTATCAAGGCAATGAGTGATTATTTTGTATTGCATAATTATCAGCCCACAACCTCAATCTCTCTATTGTTGTACATTTAGCATAGACCACTGTGACCAAGAACTGATTACCATTATGAAATGATAAGTGTAGTGTTAACTGATGTTCTGAGTCTGATACTACTCCCACATGAATCCCTTCTTGAATAAATACCCAAATCTGACCATTGGAGTTGTAGTTAACATATTGCATGCCCAACCTTCTTTTGTATTTCTGCACCTGCCTATTGTCTTGAAAAGGTTCCATCAAAGCAATTAGGAAAAAATTGTGGTGTCTATGTAACATCTGAACTCTATAAAATGTATTTTGAATTCTCACAGACCTTATATTCCAAAATAAAGCTTTTTGACTCATTGAGAAACACTTCCCCCCCCCCCTTCTGGCCTGTATCCTTATTGGATTTGTCTCAGTATTCTTTTTGCCTTTTCTTTTGTTCCCTCTGGTCATCATCTGAGAAGATAAACCAGCTTCCTTACAGATATTGTGCTCCAGTAGCTCACTTTTTTATTCTTCCCCGTCTTCAATACTTACCTCATTACTATCTTCCCTGGATATGGTCTCCTGGTTAGTTGTTTGCCCCTTCTCAAGTAAGACCTGATGGGTAACAATAACATGTAAAACTTCATTAGGTGCAGATCTTCTATTTCCCACAGTGATAGCTTACCCCTCATCTAGACCACCTGTTGCTTGCAGCTTACTTTCTATCTCATTGACTTCACCCACACCTAGTTGAAGAGTATTTGCAGGAGGGAAACTCTCCTCAACTGGGGCCACTGTTTGGAGGGGTATAATGTATGTAGCATCTCCCCAATCTTCAGGCTGTTGATACGCCACTATTTCTTTTCCTTGTGTTTTCCTCCTCGTGTTCTCAACATCTGTACGCACCTCTCTTATTATTTCTCCACTTTCATTGGCTTGATTGTTATTTTTTTTTGTGTTGCAGATGTATCTCCTTGCTGGTGGATAACAACCTCATCTTCAATTATGTTCACTGCATTTATATTCTCACAGTTTTTATTCCCATTAGTACCACGGTCCCCATCTTTGTTACTAACCCCATGTTGTACATGTGTTGTTGTAATATTACTTGTATGTTGTGCATCATTTCTTAGCTGTTGTTTAAGAAAAGCCCTCTTGATCCAATCCTTAGTGGATTCATTTGTTTGTTGTTGCTCAACTTCTTTTCGTGCCTCTGGTACAATATTTTCTTCCTCCATTTGTCGTTCATGCATCTCCTGCTTCTCTCCCTCATTTGATTCGATCTTGTAATCCTCATCATTGGTTGCTAATGCTGCAAATGCATTCCCATTGTGGATTTTACCAGGAGTACTAGCCTTCTCACTTATGCCAACACCTTTGTTCATTGTAAACATTTTATTTATGGGTTCCAATATCTTCTAATTATTCTTCTCCTCCCATGTTGATAATTCTTCCATCTCTCATCTCTACTGATTTCCTCTTGTTCTTCCTGTAACGTTTCATTATCTTTTGTCTGCCCCCTTACTGCTTCATTATCAGTCCTTAGCTTTGGGTGTAAATGTCTACATTCCTCTTCATCATGTCCTTGAACCTTACAATGTTTACAATATTTAGGCAACATGTCATACTGAATCTTCACTAGCTCTATCCTTGAAACCTTTGTATCTTCATTCATAATCTCCATTTCGATAAACTTTGGGAACACTGACATAAGATCTACTTGAACTTTGACTCGGGTACAGCTTGGTGTTGTTTTATTTATTGTGGCCATATCTAATTGTAATGGCTTTCCAACTATTGTTGCCAGCGAAAATAAGGATTCCTTCACAAAGTAGGTGGGTTTAAGATCTGGGAAGGATATTCAGGCCAACGCCTGTGTAGTTTCTTCAGTAGCCTAAAATTGTTCATCATAAATAAGGGGCTTCATGGAATATGAATATCCGTCCTTAGCCAATATGTAATATATGTTTTTGGACATTACATTAATGAAATCTTCCTGTTGATCAAGTCTGATGAGAACATGTCTATTGCGTAATAGACCAATCTTACAATCTCCTTTAATGTTGCACTGTTTCGGGATAAGCATCCTAAGTTCCTCTAGTTCCGGTCAACCATAGGAGAATTTTCCAACTATTGCGTATTGGAGATTCTCAATGATGTTCATCCTTTTCACTTCCCTCTCCGTCCACATCACTCGAGGAATTCCATTCGGATAAGTGATTGTCTTCATAGGGATTGGTTCAACCTTCTTCGTTGGATAATTTCTCAGATTTCGAAGGGCATTGGCATAATTCTCTTGTAATGTATCACTATTGTTGTTAGACAAACCAATACTCTTAGGCAAAGAGGTAATGTTCGCACTATTTCACGTGATTCTATACAATTTTTTGTATTATCTATTTGTTACGTCATGTTTATTTTTTTCATTAGCATAATTTTGTTAATATTCTAATTTTTAAATTAAAATAGGATTCATTGTTGAGTAGAGTTATAAACTTATGTTTTGTTTTCTTTTAAATCATATTTATGTATGTTATGTTGAAATTTGACATAAGAGTAGTATGTTAAATTTTTATTTGGAATTTAGAACTTTTGTTATATTTTCATTTTCATTTGTTTTAGTAGTATTGACATGAGACTTCACATTGCAAGTCATTTAACTTCTAGTTAGATTTTTTTTTGTCAAATACTTTAATAATTTAAGACACTTTATTTATAATATTAATCTTTTTGTAAAACATGTATTTCATGATATTCATAGAAATCTTGTACTTTTAGTTTTTATGATTAATTCAATTGAAATATATCATTTTAAAAGTTAATTAATCTTATAATTGCATTGTGCATTCAAACAATACATTTTGTAATTATAATGTGATAAACAAACATGTGAGTGTAATTATTATGTTGTGTAATTACTATGATTACAGCAATTCTAATTACTCCCTTCATCCAACAATAATTGTCCACTATATTAAAAATAATTGTCCAATTTAGAAAATCAAGAGATAAATTATCCTATGTGTTTATTTTACCCTTGTTATTAAATATTTTTTAATCAACTAACACATTTTTCAAATCATTAAATTTAATAAAGTTAAAGAATAATATATTGATATTACCTCTATTATTGATTATTTCTTAACGGATTTGCCAAGTTAATAATGGATAAATATTATTGAACAGATGGAGTATGGGGTAACTTTCCAAACAAACCTTTAATTCTTTATAATTAAGTGACTTTAGAAGTAAAATTCTAAAAATCAAAATTGAGTGAGTTTGAAAGTAAAACACGTATTAGGATATTAACTGCTATTTTTTGGTGGCGTATAAATTCAACAAAAATTTGTTAGAAAAAAATTAAAAGAAGCCTGTTTATTCTTTTTCCTCACAAAACCGAAGCAGGTACCGCCGCCGTCCTCAGCCGTTCTCCGCCTTTGTACTCTGTTTTTTCTTTGATAATTGGTATACCAGTTGATGATGTTGTGGGTTTCTCCCTTTTTCTGCTAATATTTGGGTATAAATTGACAGACAAAAGAAGGGTAGAGGAGGATGGGAGCTGAGGATTCACTGGAGAAGCTAAACAAAAAGAAGAAATCAAAAAAGAATAAAGAGGGTAGCGCTATCTTCCTCCAAAAAGAAGGTACTATTGCCTTAAAGTTTCCATCTTTCATTGATTTTATGATGAATGAATGAATGTGCATATAGAACACTCCAACTAAGTTGGGATTTCACTTGATATGTCTTTTTTTTTTTTGAACTTGGTAACTTTTCACTTGATATGTTTTTGTTTTGTTGTTGTGACATTAATTTAATTATCTTTTGAATGTTTGATTAAAATATTTACATTCTGAGCTACTTTAGTTTTCAAGCTTCCTGGGCATAAATTATGGATGACTCAAACAGTTAGGCTTCTAAATTGATTTGCATTTTTCTCTTCTCTTTGACGAACTACTTGGTTACTTTCATCTTTAGGTGTTCTCGAGGAGTGAGTCCGTTTTCGCTAAGCTTATCTTTTTATTCGGTTCACCTATGTTGTTCAGACTCTTCAAAAATGTCAATGGGTAGATGTTGGATTCTCCAAAACTAGTGTATTTTTGGAGAATCCGATATCGGTGCAGCATCCAAAATGAAGAGTCTGCACAACTTAGGCTTTCATAGAGGTGCTCTTCTCTTTGAAGGAAACTTTTGTATATCTCTGTTGAAAGTTTGGTTTTTCTTTTACAAGGGTCTTTGTTATGTATTTGAATCAGATTGCTAAGAAATTATATGGAGTGGGAATATGTGATCAAGAAAGTGTCTTTAGTGTAGTACTATAACAAGAATCATAAATTTCTATGGAAGGAAATGGCGTTGGGTTTAATTAGGATTCTAGATACAGTAAAACGTGATTTGTCGAATGAGCCAAAGATTGGGAAGTAGGGTGCCCATACATTATGGTGAACCAGTAGAAAGCTTATTATAGAACTCCTTCCTTTACCCGGCAATTTTTCTTATCACAGTTGTTAGTTTGACGTCTACCAAACAATGATATTGATTGTGCCCTTTTATGCAAGAGGAGAAGTTGGCTAAGGCAATGGAAGAAAAGAAGAGGAAGAAGAAGAGAGCTCATGTGCTAACTAGAAGAAGAGATGAACTACATCTCTCAAATTATAAAGGCAATCGACATATAAAAGTCAATTTGAATTTTACTGTGATCATCAAATTGCTGGAATCTTTTTTTGGTTGTTGATTAGTTTTGATGAATCAGATAATGTGGATGGAGAAAAAGAGAACAAATCTGCAAAGAGGAAGAAGAGGAAAGATGTCAGACTTGATGAAACTGAAAGTTTGGAAATTGATCAATCTAATGAAAGAGAGGATGCACTTGGTCAAGAAAATAATGTATCCGCTGAGAAAAGGAAATCCAGAAAGAAGAAGAGAAAAAATGAGAAGAAAGTACGGAGAAATGAGACTGTTGATCATTATGTTGAGGCTAATGATGATTCAGATCAGAAAAGTGGTATGGAGAGATTTTCTAGTGTCTCAGTTGTTTCTCTCTCTCTCTCTCTCTCTCTCGTATTTCCTTTTACTGTATGTTTAAAAAGAGCTAAGAGTTCAAGAAGACACCTCTTAAAGTGACATCTCCATTTTTGTGCAGAGTACAAAGGAGAAAAGGAATTAATTTTACTAGACTGATTTTTCTAACTGTTAAATAGACATGATGATATTGCCAGTACCATATTGCTTACCTCTAGGCAAGCCAAATGATGTTGTCAAAATTGCAGAGAAGGATCATTCACTCACAATAACGCAAGACAACTTGGTGGAGAAGAGAGGACAAGCAGGATATGAAGAGATTGATGAACTATCTTCTGGCGATGAGGATTGCTCGAAAGGAATGAGAAGTAAGAACCTATATATTCCTGAAAAATTGCCACTTACCTGTTGCTTGGCTCCAGTGTTCTACATTTGAGATTGGAAGTTGGATTTTCCTTCTCAATTATCTCAAGGAGAAACTCTAATCATTGTTGCAGTTTCGAAGTTATTCTGCTGTTGTATATCTCCCTTTTTGCCTTTCAGAAAAATGTTGATATGGCCACTTACTCCAGTCATGTTATTTCGTTTTGCTTCCTTATTAAGAAGAAATCTCCTTTATTGCAGAGTGGGTATTTGATTATTACCAGAGTAGGCCTGGGTTGAAGGTGTTGCAAGAAAGAATTGATGAGTTTATTACTTCTTATGAGGCGAAAAAGGAACAGGTACATCATTTCTCCAGAATGTTCTTTTGCTGTTAATGATTTTGTTGAAGTACTTGGAGGAATGCTAGGATGTTTATGAGCTCTGTTATGTCTAGAGCTGGTTAATGCTTCAGTTTTTAGAAAGAAAATGGACAACTTTTGCAGAATTTTGCTCATATCATGTATAAAGTTTCATAGTAATCTTGAAATGTTTTGACTGACAGAAAATGATGTGTTGTAAAAAAATTGTTAATGCCCTGAACCAATCATGTTCTATTCATCTGATGGTTGGATTTTATTTTCATTATATGTGGTTAACATGTATGTTTTCTTGTTTGATGAACTGGAGAGTAGTCTCTTCTTAATTTTTTCTTTCATATCTGGCTTATTCTGTTCATACAGGAAAGGAAAGAAAAAGAAACCCTTGCTGCAGAAGATGGCTGGACTGTTGTCGTACATCACAAAGGAAGGCAAAAGACAACTGATTCTGAAACTGGAATTGCAGTTGGTTCTGTTTCCCAAGCTGCAGTCATGGATAATATGGACAAAAAGAAAAAGAAAGATGTGGGTTTAGATTTCTACCGGTTTCAAAAAAGAGAAGCAAAGAGAAATGGTATGCTCATTGTATTTTTTATTTTCTTGATACTCCCTTGCTCCATTTCCATTCCAATTTTCATCTACTTCCTATCCTTGGTCACTTTTTTCATACAAGGGGAAGAGCAAGATTCTCAAATGTTACATATCATTAAAAAACTTATGGGTGAACAAGTATACGTTATTTCTTATCTTACCTCGCCCCGTTGAAAACTCTCTGGGATGAAGAGGGTTATCCTTTTCAAAGTAATTGGCCTATTATAGTTAGGGTGTGTTTGGTTTGAAGGAAAATGTTTTCGACCTCCAAGTAAGTTTCTTATTATTTTCTCGTTTTTGGTAAATAAGCAGAAAATATTGTCCCAAAAACATTTGTATATAATCTAGTCAAACACTATTGTGGTTGCATGGGCATCTAGGGGTGTGGAGGTGGTTGGAATGGGGGCTATGGGGTTAGGAGTGGGGTGGGGTGTGTTGGAGAGTATTAGTGTGGAAATACCACGTATGAAACTTATTTTCCCTACTTTCACTAGAGAGATCATTTTCCTCATTTTTTAGGACTTGTTTTCCTAGAGAAAATGTTCTCCAAAAATTTGACCAACCAAACATGAGAAAAGTGGAAAACATTTTCTTCCATATGAAACACAAACTATGTTGTTTATTATTTGATTCTTGGAAGAGAAGTATGGTTTTAGTAATTTGATCTACATGTGTATTTGTAAGTTTTGGTACCAAAGTTGTACTATTTTGTTCATCCATAGAGATACAAGTTTATAGTATAGAAAACCAAACTATCTAGCAATCAAATTCCTTGATTCTAGCAGATTTGAGAATCAAGGGATGATTTTATTGATCTAATATCCTAACCTATTCAATAGCATATGAGATATGATTTTATAAGATCAATTTAAATCCTACAAAATCATATCTGATCACACTTAGATATTTACAAATCAACACTCCCCCTCAAGTTGGCATGTAAATATCTGTCATGCCTAACTTGCTTACAAAAATTTCAAACTTTGGTTTAAACAAGCCTTTTGTGAAAATATCCGCAATTTGCTAATTTGTTGTGACGAAAGGCATGCACATGTTTCCTTCTTCAATCTTCTCTTTTATGAAGTGCCTGTCCACTTCAACATGCTTTGTTCTGTCATGTTGAACTGGATTGTGAGCAATACTTATAGCAGCTTTGCTGTCACAATACAACTTCATTGGTAACACAAACAACATTTTTAGTTCTTCCATCATCTTCTTGAGCCAAATCATTTCACCGATCCCATGGGCCATAGATCGGTATTCAGCTTCAGCACTGCTACGGGCTACAACATTCTGCTTTTTACTCCTCCAAGTCACTAGATTTCCCCATATAAAAGTACAATATCCTGATGTAGACCTCCTATCAATAGTAGAACCTGCCCAATCAACATCTGTAGAGCTTTCAATGCCCCTTTCTTGTCCCTTTTTGAAAAACAAACCTTTCCCTGGTGAACTTTTGAAATATCTTAGAATCCTGTAGACCGCTTCTTGGTGCTCTTCCTATGGAGAGTGCATAACTTGACTCACTAAGCTTACAACAAAAACTATATCAGGCTGAGTGTGTGATAAGTAGATCAACTTTCCCACTAGTCTCTGATATTGACTTTGGTCAACTGAATTTCCTTCTTTGTTTCCGAATTTCATATTTGGATCAATAGGTGTTTCAGCTGGACGACAACCACTCATACCTGTCTCTTTTAGAAGATCTAGTACATACTTCCTTTGTGACACCATAATGCCTTCTTTTGATCTTGCTACTTCCATGCCAAGAAAATATTTTAATTGGCCCAAATCTTTGATCTCAAACTCTGAGGCCAACTATTTTTTTTAAAAAAAATCATTTCGGGCAAGTCATCTCCTGTAAGTATGATATCATCGACATAGGATAGTTGTCTTTCCATCAAGAGAGTGTCGAATGAACATGGTATGATTTGCTTGCCCTTGAGTGTACCCTTGTTTTTTTACAAACTGAGTAAACCTCTCAAACCAAACTCTTGGAGATTGTTTCAGCCCGTAGAGAGATTTCTTTAGCTTGCAAACTCTAGTTCCATACCTTTCTTCAAAACCCAGAGGAGGATCCATGTAGACTTCTTCTTCAAGTGTTCCGTTCAAGAATGTATTCTTGACGTCTAGTTGTTGAAGGGGACAATCAAGATTGGCAGCAATGGTCAAAAGAACCCTGATTGAATTCAACTTTGCAATTGGAGCGAATGTCTCAAGATAGTCAATCCCATAGGTCTGAGTGAACCCTTTTGCTACCAAACGTGCCTTATACCTCTCCAGGGATCCATCTGACCTAAATTTGATGTTGAACACCCATTTGCAACCCACTGTTTTCTTTCCACGTGGCAGTTCCACCATTTCCCATGTTTCATTTCTATCAAGAGCATTCATCTCCTCTAGAATTGCCTCTTTCCACTTGGGAACATTCAAAGCATCCTGCACATTTCTCAATATCTCCATTCCAGATAATTGAGAAAGGAAAGCTATAAAGGAAGGGGACAAGTTTCTATATGACAAAAATTGACATGGGATGGTTGGTGACTTTTCTTACCCCTTTACGTTTAGCAATTGGAAGATCAAGGTTTAAAGTGACAAGGGGCAAATCAGAATTAGGTTCTATAGAATTACCTTGTGTATCAATGAGATCTTGCGGGGCGGACATTTGGTTCTGATGAGAGTCCTTGATCTCTTTTTCTTGGTTCTGGTTTCTTCTCATGTAAACCTGTAATTCCTTTGTTTGTTCCCTGTTCTTGTCATTAATTATATCATGAAGAAGCTGTATTGTCTCAGTTTCCTTATTTTCAATATTTAAGTTGGGATCTCTTACCTTATCTAGGTTATTACCAAAAATACTATTTCCCGTATCTATCATGAAACCTGGATCATTTTTTTCCTTACATGTGAGGTCAAGAGGATCCTTATTATCCCTCAAATCTTCTCTATGTTTCTCCTCCTGAAGATGAGTTCCAAAAATCAATTGAGATTCAAAAAACGTGGCATCCATTGTGACAATAACCTTCCTAGTATTTGGGTCATAGCACTTGTATCCCTTTTGACTAGGGGCATAGCCAACAAAAGCACATTTCTTAGCATGTGGGTCAAGTTTACTCCTATTATGATCATGAATATGAACAAATACACTACACCCAAAGACTCTCAAGGATAGGTCAGCGGTCAATCTAGAATTAGGGAAATATTTCTTAAACATACTGAAAGGGGTTTTAAAACCTAGAACACGAGAAGGCATCCTATTAATAAGATAGGTGGATATTAAAAGAGCTTCTCCCAAAAGATATTTAGGGACTTCACTTGTGAACATTAAGGCCCTAGTTACTTCCATAAGATGCCTATTTTTTCTCTCAGCTACTCCATTTTGTTGGGGTGTATTAGGACATGAACTTTGATGTACTATTCCCTTGGAAGTGAAAAAACTGCCTAGCTGGTCATTGAAAAACTGTCTCCCGATATCACTCTGAAATATTTGAATCTTCTCATAAAATTGTGTCTCAACCATAACATAAAAAGCCTCAAACATATGTTTTACTTCCCCTCTATCTTTCAATAGGTACTCCCAAGTTAGTCTAGTGTGATCATCTATGAAACTCACAAACCATCTTAGTTGCTACCCTAGAAGGTCCCCAAACATCACTATGGATCAACTTAAAAGGTTTTGTTGCATGATATTTTTGGGAAGAAAAGATGAACGTCTATGTTTAGCCATTACACAAATTTCACACTCAAAGGAGGATGCACTTTTATTCATAAACAACTGAGGTAACAAGAGTTTCAAATAATGAAAACTAGGATGACCAAGTCATAGTGCCATAACATGACTTTATTATCAACTAGAGCAGAGTTCAAACAAGCTGAACTTAGATTTATTGAATTGTCACCATCTTCAAGAAAATAGAGTCCTTCGGACTCTCTAGCATTGCCAATCATCTTCCCCGAGACCTTGTCCTGAAATACACATGAAATAGAGTCAAAGATAGCACGACAATCAAGGTTTTGAGTCAATTTGCTGATGGACAAAAGATTATGAGACAATTTTGGAACATGAAGGACATCAACAAGAGTCAAAAAAGGGGTTAGTTTAACTGTCCCTTTTCCAGCAACTGCTGAGAAGGAACCATCAGCAACTTTGACTTTTTTATTTCCTGCAGATGGAATGTAAGTCGAGAAAAAATGGGAATTCTATGTCATGTGATCACTTTCCCCTGAATCTATGATCCAAGAATTAATACCAGTAGAATCTGTACTCAAAAAAACAGAAGGTACATTACCTGCTTGGGAAAAAGAACAAGTAGGAGTAGGAGGATCAGGTTTACTGATTTGGAGTTGAGATTGGAGAAGTTTGTGCAGTAGCTCCAATTGTTCCTTGGTGAATGGTGGCATTTCTGGAGAAGATTTCAGCCCTGATTCTTCGCTGGTACATTGAAAGACCTGGCTGCCATGGTTGTCTGTATTAGAAAACTGGAAAGAAATCAAGATAAACACAGAAGAGTTTGGGAGGTAGTAAACTTCTCACTAAACTGAAACAATGAACAACCTTTATAAAGGCAATACACATCCTACATTATCTCAACCACTAAGCCATAAAAGAATTTAAAACTGACCTACTAAGTCACACATTTCCAGTAACTTGGAAATAGCAACCTTATACCCTTAAAACTAGGAAAGCAGAAACTAGATTAATTAATTAAAATATCTAACAAACCCTCCCTTATAAGTCTACGACTTCAGCTTAATAACATCATTCACCGTAGCTTTCCCTTAAAGTGCAAACTCCAAGTAGCTTCCTTAACTTTCTGAATGTTGCCAGCTTGAGGGACTTAGTGAAGATATCAGCAGCTTGGTCTTCACTTCTACAGTAGACAACATCAATAACTTTTTCCTTCGTGAGATCTCTCAGGAAGTGAAACTTAACATCTATGTGTTTGCTCCGTCCATGCAACATTGAATTCTTTGAAAGCTGAATCGCTGAGCCATTGTCGCAGTAAATCAGAATTGATTCTTGCTGTCGAACATGAAGCTCGGCCAATATCTTCTTCAACCAAATTGCTTGGGTAGCGCACACAGTTGCAGCTACAAACTCTGCTTCTGTAGTGGACAATGTAACAATTGGTTGCTTCTTGGAGCACCAAGAAACAGCTCCAGATCCAAGCATAAACACATAACCTGAAGTGCTTTTCCTGTCTTCTTTATCTCCAGCAAAATCACTATCTGTAAAGCCAATTAACTCTGACTTGCCTTCTTTCTTGTATAGAATACCATAGTCAATGGTACCTTGCAAATACCTGTGAATTCTTTTAGCAGCTAACAAATGAATCTCTTTTGGGTGCTCCATGTATCTGCTAACAAGACTAACAAAATACATTATGTCAGGCCTGGTGACTGTTAGATACATCAGACATCCCACAAGTTGCTTGAAAAGAGTATTGTCAATCTTCTTTCCTATAGGATTCTTTTCCAACTTCAGTCCCAACTCTGTTGGTGTTGTGACAGAATTGCAACTCTGCATTCCAAACCTCCGTAATGTTTCCTGGACATATTTCTTTTGTGAAATAAATATTTCACTAGTTGATTGCTTTACTTCAATGCCCAGAAAATAATGCATCAAGCCAAGATCAGACATATCAAACTCAGTCATCATAGTATAGCTTAAACTTTTCAAGAAATACAGGATTATTCCTAGTATAAATTAAATCGTCTACATATAAGCATACAATAACAAGTTTCCCATCTTCAAGTTTTGTATAAAGTGTATGCTCGTATGGACATTTTCTAAAATTTTCCAGATTAAAATATGCATCAATGCGACTATACCAAGCTCGGGGTGCTTGTTTTAGCCCATATAAAGCCTTTTTCAATCTATAAACTTTATGCTCACTTTCATGCATCACATAACCAGGAGGTTGATCAACATATACCTGCTCTTGCAACTCTCCGTGCAGAAAGGCTGATTTTACATCAAGTTGATAAATCGGCCAATTGTTTTGAGCTGCCAATGCCAACATTAATCGGATGGTATCAAGTCTGACTACCGGAGCAAAAACCTCCTTGTAATCCACACCATACTCTTGCTTGTATCCTTTCACCACCAAGCGCGCCTTGTACTTATCAACTTCACTAGACTCATTGAGTTTGGTTTTATAAATCCATTTAACTCCAATTGACCTTTGGCCTTTTGGAAGATCAGTAAGCTCCCAAGTATTATTCTTTTCAATTGCGGCAATCTCAACATCCATTGCTTTCTACCACTTTACATATTTATAGGCATCCTCAAATCTTACGGGATCACAACCAGAAAATAAAGCTAAATATGTAGATGAATCTTTATTTCCAGATTGAACATTTCCACTCACCTCATAATCTGCCATCCATGTTGGCCTTCTTCGATTTCGTTGAGGTCGGAAGCTTGTGCCTTCTTGATGTACCAAGGTAGAAGCACCTTCATCGGCTACTGGTTGCTCTTGCTCCTTGTCCCTATTGTCAAGATCCAAAGGAAGTTGTTGGTTGTTTGGCTTTTCTTCCCCCGACCAGAAATTATCTTCATCAAACACCACATCATGATTGATAATCACCATCTTGCTGATAGGATTGTACAGCTTGTAAGCTTTTGACTCCCTGCTAACACCCATGAAAACACACTTATTGGCTTTGTCATCAAGCTTTGTCCTTTTCTGATCCGGAACATGAGCAAATGCAATGCACCCAAACACTCTTAAGTGTTGAACATCTGGTTGCTGTCCACTCCAAGCTTCTTCTGGTGTCATATTCTGAATAGCACGAGAAGGACATCTATTCAAAACATAAACGCTCCAGCAAACTGCTTCAGGCCAAAAAACTTTTGGAACATGGCTCTTTTGTAGAAGGCTTCGCACAACGTTCATGATTGTTCGATTCTTCCTCTCACATACTCCATTTTGTTGAGGAGTATAAGCCGTTGTAAGTTGTCTTTGTATCCCATGAAACTCACAAAAACTTATAAATCCTTGTGAAATATACTCCCCTCCATGATCAGTACGAAGAATCTTAATGGAATGTCTCCTTCTCAACAAGAGCTTTGAAGCTTTTGAGACTGGTAAAAGCTTCAGATTTTTCTTGCAGAAAATAAACCCATGTCTTTCGGCTAAAATCATCACTAAACGTTATAAAGTAACGTTTTCCTCCGTTGGATATTGGGTTTATTGGTCCACAAATATCCGAGTGAACCAACTCTAGCTGCCTTTTAGCTCTCCATGCTTTTCCCTTTGGAAAGCTATCGCGAGATTGCTTTCCAATGACACAATCTTCACAAATATCTACAGGCATATCAAAATTAGGAAGACCCGTAACCATCTTCTTTTGCTGCAACATTTTCATTCCTCCAAAATTTAAATGCCCATATCTATAGTGCCAATGCCATGCTTGACTATTCAACTTTGTTGAAAAACAAAAATTGGTAGAGCCAATATTATGCATATCAAGTGGGAAAAGCTTATTTGCAGTCATCTTAGCTTCAGCGATCAATCCAAGATTAGAATCTCGAATTTTGCAAATTCCATGCTTGATAGACACCTCGTAGCCGTTCTCTTGAAGTTGACCCACACTGATAAGATTTGTTTTCAAGTCTGGTGCAAAGAAAACATCAGAGATAATCTGCATAGAAGAAGACTTTGTTTGGAGTTTCACCTTCCCTTTCCCTTTGACAGCAATACGGGAATTATCCCCAAACTTGACTGTTGTGCAAAAAGTTTCATCCAGTTCAGAAAATGCAGATTTTTCTCCAGACAAATGGTTGCTACAGCCCGTGTCTAAATACCATAAACTTTTGTGGTATTCTTCTGAGGATTGGCTCACCATTAACAAAGAGACCTCCTCCTCCTCAGTTACTTCTACAAAATTAGAGTTCTCTCCACGTACATTTTTCAGATCTGTACGACATTCAGAACGGTAATGACCATACCTGTGACATCTATAACACTCGATATGAGACTTATCTGCAAACCTTGCCTTCCCATTGGACGAGTGTCGTTGATCACGATCATGCTGACCATTCTTTTTTCGATTTCCCTCTTCAGTTTTCTCAGAGTTTATTCCCTTCCACTTGCTCCTTCTGCGCCCATAATCTTTGGAGGTTGTGGTTACTTGTAATGCTTGCTCTTCTACATCCTGTTGAACAATCTTCTGCTCATGAACCATCAAAGAATTTTGTAATTCATCAAGTGAAAGAGTATCCAGATCTTTTGACTCTTCAATGGAGAATATAACAAAATTGAATTTTGGCAACATGGACCGTAGGATCTTCTCAACAATGGTGACGTCTTCAAGCCTCTCTCCATGAATCCGCATCTTGTTGGCAATTGTCATAGTGCGTGAGAAGTACACTGACACCGACTCTCCTGGCTTCATACGCAAGGTCTCAAACTCACCTCATAGAGTGAAGCTGTGCTCGTTTTGCCCTTGCATTTCTCTGGTACTTCTTCTTCATAGAGTCCCAAATTTACTTTGACGTATCCTTGCAAAGAATTGTTTCCAATATTGAACGATCAATGGCTTGGAAAATATAATTCTTCGCCTTCAAATCTTTCAACTTCAGTGCTTTAAGCTCTGTCTGTTGAGCATTTGTTTGAACAATATCAGCCGCAGGTTCTTGGAATCCACCATCAACGACTGCCCAGAACTCTTTTGACCTCAAAAAGTTTTCTATCAACATGCTCCAATGGTCATAATGACCATCAAAGCGTGGAATAGCAGGTTGAACAAAACTCTTTTGAAGCCATCGCTCACTCACAATTAAAGCACGTTCACCCTCACTGGCTCTTGATACCACTATTAGACTACTGGAAAGAAATCAAGATAAACACAGAAGAGTTTGGGAGGTAGTAAACTTCTCACTAAACTGAAACAATGAACAACCTTTATAAAGGCAATACACATCCTACATTATCTCAACCACTAAGCCATAAAAGAAATTAAAATTGACCTACTAAGTCACACGTTTCTAGTAACTTGGAAATAGCAACCATATACCCTTAAAACTAGGAAAACAGAAACTAGATTAATTAATTAAAATATCTAACAGTCTGGCCTTTTTTTATTCCAATTAGACGGTTTCCATGGATTTTCCAACAAGTCTCACGAGTGTGCCAGTATTTTGTGCAAAAATCACACCATGGCTTCTTTTTCCTGTCATTTTCATTTTTCGCAGCAACTAGAGCAGAAGAATCTATATTTTTTGTTTCCAAATTGGGATCTATTTTTAGCATAACATTCCTCCTTGTTTCATCTCGCCTAATCTCAGAAAAAGTTTCCCTCAAAGTGGGTAGTGGTTTTTTCCAAGAATTCGAGAACGAAGCTCATCAAATTCTTGGTTCAACCCTGCTAGAAATAGATAAACCCTCTCATTTTCTTCTTTTTTCATTGCTTTCACGCTATCCTTGGGACACTCCCATTCATCATTATAGCATTGATCTAATTCTTGCCATAGGGAAACCATCTCATTATAATAAATAGTAACACCTCTGGGGGGGGGGGGGGGGGGGGGGGGGGGGGGGGGGGGGGGGGGGGGGGGGGGGGGGGGGGGGGGGGGGGGGGGGGGGGGGGGGGG
>JAJOOO010023107.1:0-18618 GCA_029582685.1 Solanum piurae | reverse complement strand
CGGCCACGCCATTATTTTTTTTATAATAAAAAATCAAATTTCAGAATTTTAATTTTTTATTATAAAAAAATAATGGCGTGGCCGAATTATAATTGGCCACGTGTAAAAAATGGTTTTGCAAAACCACCGTTAAAATGTTTGTTCAGAATTTTAATTTTTTATTATAAAAATAATAATGACGTGGCCGAATTATAATTGGACACGTGTAAAAAATGGTTTTGCAAAACCACCGTTAAAATATAATGGCATGAATGAGCCTTTTCTTAAACGGTAATGGCATAAATGAGCCTTTTCTGAAAGTTCGATGGCATATTTGAGCCTTTTTCCATCTTTAAAACACTTATTTACATGACTAACTGAACTTAAATACACATTCAATCTTGCAACATGAGTAAAATGCATCCTTAAATTCTCTCCAAGTTTAGAAGTGTTTTCAACACTTATCTCGACTTTTTACTTTGAGTCTTATGCTCCTACAAGAGTTTAAGACTATTTGATATGTTATATGACAGATCGGGGGTGTATCTAAATTTTGTTAGTAAAATAGAAAGGTGTTTTTAAGGCTATCAATAGTTCAGAGACAAAATAATAATTTATGTTAAATTCAAGAGTGTTTTCAATACTATTCTAAAAAAAAAAAGGAAAATAATATTTGTTCCAGAAAGAGTATCTCCTTTTATATAATATATCAAATAGGTTTTTCAATGTAAATATTCTACTTAAAAGTCATAAGATTTAAAGGACCATCTTTAATTTAAGACCTTTCAAAGGTTTCCTTTATTACTTTAATAGTCATGTCAATCTTTACTTTAATTAATAGTCATGATTAAATATTATATAAAACACCTCTCTAGTTTATATACTAGTAAAAATGGCCCGTGCTGACATTATATTAATATACAAAATATTAGGATAAAATTATGCATAATTTATTTTTATAAATTCTATATACTATTGATATTCTAATCAATAAATCTCAATTATCTAAAATTATAATATAGCAGAAGAGGATGTTTTTCAATCACAATAAATTATTTCCGAAGCGTAAGGAGTCTATCGATTTTTTCATTTTATTCTATATGATATTGTTTTCTTTTTTAAAAAAATTATTATTTATATTTAATCATAATTGATTTTAAAGATCATATTTATCAATTATGAATATCTTGGAAACAAAAAACCTATAAAACTATCTCCGATCCACCTTTATTTTACTCTATATTCTCTATATTTGAAGAGTAAAAATAAAGAATGCTTTCTTAATTAATTCTCTAGTCATCATTTGTAGAGATGATTGAAGAATTACTATTCGTACTCTCTATTTTACTTTTTGATATTTTATTATTATTATTATCATACAATATTTGTAATTAACATATCATAAATCATATAAGACCATTTATTAAATTTTTAATATTCGTAACTTTTTTAATGTAATATAATACTTCAGAAAAATATTATTTAATATATGCACTTTCAATCTGAATTAATAATACTTCATTTTTAAAAAAAATATTATTTAGAACCAATTCCAAACTCTTCAATGGACATTTCATAAATAAAATGCTAAAGTGTTTTATTAGAAAAATAAATAAGTTAAAAGTTGAGGGAACACTGACCGACACAACTCCACAAGTGTAGGTCAATGAGTCCCAATCACATTTAAGATATTTGAGTGGATGGACCTGTTGATGTGGTCTAAAGAATAACTCAGAAAACACAAATCCTTTAAAGCAAATTGATCTAGGAAAATACTATTATACCCTTAAACTTTCATCTAATGTCACCAAGCTGACATGTTGAAACTGTCTCAAACTCTCTCTTCTAATATATAGAAAAATAATGCATTCAATTAAATTGTTCAAAATATAAATAATTAGAAAATCACACACACACACACATATATATATAAATTAATACATTCAATTAAGATCATAAATGTCATGTAGTGATATATTTGCCTTTTTAATTAGTAAATGTTAAACAACTCATGTTTCAAATTTGTATTGGATTTATTTAGTAACAAACAACTCTCTGGAAATAATTTTGCAAGCTAATGTATTTAAATAAATTTACTAATACAAATATAAAACACAAAATAAACAAAATAATTCAAATAATTTGAGGGATATTTTTGTCTTTACATAGACTTATCCCATGTTATTATATATCTCATGTATTAATAGTATTACTAATACCTCCAAATGAAAGATATTAGTAATACATCCTATAATACCATGTAAGATGTATAACTAATCCATGGATTGATTATACATAAGCCTAAATTCCTACCAAACATTGTACTAAATAATACCATACATAATATATGAACTATTTCTTCTAATACGACCTATCAAACGACCCCTCAGTGCTTTAAATAACGATCGTTCGGACTCCAGGGCCAAGAATATATGATTAAAATTATGAATTATGGGAAATTTTGGGTAAATATGCAGTTCTTGATAGACAATGAAGGTATATATATATATATATATATATATATATATATATATCAATTATTAGACGGTGAAGAGGTAAATTCGTTCTAAGTTACAAAGTATATAGAACTGTCATTCTCTAGTCTTTCTTTAGTAAAAAAAAAAAGTAAATAGTGTAATGTACTTAAGTGTATATGGGAAAAGATAATGTACTCGTTAATTTTATAAACAACAAAATTTCAATATATCTAATTAAATTGATTAATGATATAATTATTCCTCAGATTCCTCTCAAAATATTTTTTATTTTTCCAAAATTAGAGAGTATAAAAAATATTTTTGTAAACAAATATTTTTATTATAAAACTATGCAAAACTTATTATTTTTAATACATCAAATCAAGACATTATTTTCAGACATTATATTCTAACCACCAAGGTGGGGAACCTAAAATTAAGTGACAACTATTATAAAAAACCAAATTGAACTGTCATTTTCTACATAAAAATCCAAATTCTCCGATGTAGCTATTTTGCCAGCGTCTCATTTCCACCACTTTTCCCCCATAATTTTATATTTTTTCTTATAAATTTCTTTGTTTGACATGACGATTTTTAATGGACGTCATAAAAGAGTTGCAACAAGTCATGTGACACTAGGCCTTGTGGGATCATGAGTCTAAATGGGCAAGGTGAGGCAAGTTCAATTTTTTTAACGGTATGAAAGTAGTTTAAGAAAAATCTATAATACTTTTTCAGCTAATCTCAAACATCTCCTCATTAGGGTATTTTAAGGTTGTTCATATTATTTTAGTTCGAGAAATACGCTTCTATGATCGCCGAATCATAGAGAAATCTTAAGAGAGAGAAGAATCAAAGGAAGGAGGATTATCCAAGTTTTATAAGAAGCACATTCATCTCATTTACTTTTGTCATTCTTTAGCACCACATTTCACGCCTAGTGCCTAGCATCTGGTGCTTGAGCAATTTTAATTTAGGGGGCCCAACATTGGAGGTGATAGGTTCTGCTCTGATACCGTGATGAAGTGTGTATTAATCTCATCTAAAAGCTTAAGTTGTTATAGAGAACACACTTTTATCATTTAATTGTATTCTCAACATGCCAGACCTGATTGTTTGTTCATGGGCCAAAACACATTGAAATTCTTTTTAGTATGGGTGACAGTGAGATTCGATCTCAAGTACTCTGTCTGCTCTAATAACATGTTAAATTATGTCTTAGGCCTAATGTACTCCCTAAAAGCTAGCTCAAAGGGAGGAGGATTATTCAAGTCTTATAAGGAGTTTCACCCATTTCATTGACTTTTGTCATTCTTCAACACGCTTCACATGTCTGAATCATCTCACAACCGCTTTCTTAATTTTGTCCATCACGGATGTAACACCGATCTTGTCCCTAATGCATTCGCTCCTATTCTTATCCCACCTAGTATGCCAAAACTCTGCATATACAACATAGTTAATCTAAAAATTACTTTAGAAAATTCTCTTTAAAACTAGGTGACACATTTTTATCACATAAAATATCATATGCGAGCCTCCATTTTATTCCGTCTTAAAGACTCAAATACTAAAAACTTTTTCTCGTGACAATAATTTGAATATCAATCCTCAATTTTGTATTTGCCTAGTGTATAATATCACTTGACTTGCGCTCTACTTAAAACTTGATAAAAGTTGTTTAACATTTGAATTGGACATAAATTAATTAAAATTAAACCACGTTTATATATAAGATGATGACAGTTTCATCGATAACAAATTTTATAACTCAATGTCACGACTCAAATCGAGTCGTGAGTGGCACCCACACTTAACCTCCTAGGTGGGCGAACCAATAAATTCAACCCCAACTTATATTTATCATTCAGCTTACAAAATACTAATCATAATGCAGAAGCTTAAATCTCATTAGTGTAAGAAACACAAATCCATTATAGTCTACAATATGTCATACCCAAAACCTGAAAATCATCACATCAAGGATATCTAATCTCCAAATACTAAGTCTAAGAGTATCAAAGACACCGAAATAAATGAAATAAAGTAATTTGTGTCCGAAAACTAAGGACATCAGGTCATGACCGAGAGAATTCAACACAAGCTCGAATGAATAGCTCACCCTTGAACCTGATATGCTGAGACTAGCTAAAGCTGAGGGCGAGTCAAAGTCGTTGGTACACTCGTTGCACTCCATAAAAGGAAAACAAAGAAAAACACAAGCAGGGCTTAGTACGGGGCAACATGAACTAAGCAGGTATCATCAGCCAACCCAAAATAGAAACTACTATACAATGAATAATAGTATAAAATCAACAATGACACTTAGCAGGTGACAATCAACAAACAACATGAACCAGTGACAACAACACTAAAGTAAGTACACAATCAATCACAATATCAAGCACACATATGAGGACTCATGCCTCCACACCACGCTCATTTGAGAAATGGGTTCTTGGAGATTGAGTACATTAAGTTACTTCAATATCTTGTTCCTTTAATGTTACCGTGTCGAAACGTGACACTCCGATCCAATTATACCGTGTCGGAACGTGACACTCTGATCCAATAATATTGTGTCAGAACGTGACACTCCGATCCAATTATACCGTGTCGGAACGTGACACTCCGATTTAATAATACTGTGTCGGAACGTGACACTCTGATCCAATTATACTATGTCGGAACGTGACACTCTGATCTAATAATATCATTAATTTATCATTCATTATCACCACTTTTCAATTCATTAACAATATTTCATCAAGCCTTCTTTATTCAAGGCATCACTTAGATAGAGAGGGTTCAAGATTATAAATTTCATGGTCTCAGGATTTCAGACCAATCACAAACCACACAACCAAGCTACACAATCAACAAGTACATAGAGAACTTCACAATATCATTTAATGCATATCAATCACTATTAAGAGTTTATCTATCAATAGAATAAACCATAACCTACCTCCACCGAAGAACTGAAGTCAAGCAAGCTACTCCTCCAATGTTTTTCCTTTCCTCAATGCCTCCGAACCTTTCCAATCTATCAAGTATGCATAATTTGTAAGTTAACGAGTCTCTATGCACCCACACTCTATATGTCTAGCCTAGACCCAAACTCACCCAATTCTATAATCAATTTCCTAAAATTCA
This sequence comes from Solanum piurae, assembly GCA_029582685.1. NCBI lineage: Eukaryota > Viridiplantae > Streptophyta > Magnoliopsida > Solanales > Solanaceae > Solanum > Solanum piurae. Next base: position 13,003 of record JAJOOO010023107.1, on the reverse strand, counting down.
AGCTTAAGGATAAATTTTATTCCTTCATTTAACATAACTTTAATGTAATTCATATAATATAATACATCTAATATTTAAATTTCTATCTCAATATATTCACAATTTAATTTATAATATAGTAACACAATAAATAACAAAGATTAAAAGATTGTTAAAGGTTAAAGCCACTGGTCGCCGAACCCAGTGGCAACACTCTCAAAACAAGGTATTAATTTTTGCTCTAAGTCAAACCTGTATCATATACAATACTACTTTTTAATTATTGACTATTGATTAACCACCATTACCCATTAACTTGTTAACATCCACACTGTCAAGGGGAAATTTTCCACCCCAATCTCTTTTCAACCAAATACGTGTCCACATTCAATTCTAATGTCACTTGTTAATATAATAAAATAGTATAAATCCTCACTTTGTTAAATGCATGTTGCACTATTTAATTCCTTTAGTAATCATTAGGAAATCAAAAGTAATCAACAACTAATTAATAACCAAAACCTTGTCCCCCAAATCTCAAAAGGCTAACAGTAAATACTTCTCCCAATTTCTCCATATACTCCCTATCATCAAATTAATAAAACCTTATAAAATAATAATAATAAAGATTAACGACACCCAATTGTTAATATTCATAACATAAACTTGCAGTTTAATAGAGTTTTACCCGTCAAACTTATCGGCGGTACTAAGAGCGAAGAAGAAGAGGAGCATGCGGTTGTCTTCCGATAACAAAATAATAACAACCCTTCTTTCTTTAATTAATTACTTAAATCCTACTAATTTTAATGTTATCTTCTTTAACCATCAACTAAATTAATTATTAAAACGGAAGAGGGTCAAATATACCCATGTACTATATGGAATAGTTTAAATATACCCTTCGCTATACTTTTGGGCCAAATATACCCCTCCCGTTATACTTTGGGCCAAATATACCCTTTATCCGTTAAATATATGGGTCCCAATCTTAGAATAAGCATGGAAAAGGTTGGGATTAATTTTTAAAACCCAGATCATTTTTATCTGGTTAATACCTAAAACAACTCATTAAAATACTTTCTTGCCGAATCCATCTATAAGTCAAACACAACCAAAACGAATTGTTTGTCAAAAAAAATTATCAACTAATTAGCTTGAACTGTTTCATGAAAACTCATTTTTATAACTACTGTTCCAAAAAAATTTCAAAAATACAGAACAGTTAAAAAAAATATATGTGTGTTCTACTGTTCTTATTAAGTTTATTAACCGATTTCAATTCTGAAATTTTGAAAGTTCAATTAAGGTGGTGCTTAAAACTCCATTGATTTGGATTGATGTGCTAAAATTAGAATGCACATTAGGTGGAGAAGTTGAAAACAAAGTTGTTGAATTTTTGTCTTTTGAATTTGTGGCTGATAAACTTTTAAAGTTTGTGATTGAAAGTTGTTGTAAATCAATTATGAAAATAATTTAGATTATTGTTTCTTTGAGCTGAGATTTTCTCTTGTCTACTACGATTAAGTTCGAATTCAATTTTTGGGTTCTTTGAATTAAAAAATAGAGATTAAGAAAAATTGAAGTTCTTCAATAATTCTTTTTTGCTGATTCATCGATTAAGTTTGAGATTTTTGAAGTATTATGTGTGCTTGGATGTTGAGAATGATCAGAACTGATTTGAAGAAATCAACTTTGACATTGCTCGATTGTTGAAATTTGAAGCTTTATTGGGGTTGGGCTATGGGTTATTTTGGTTGTTGGCAGGGATACAAACTATTTGGGTCTTTCTAATTAATCTCAACCCTTCATGTAATTATCTATTTTGGGTATTAATAGGATAAAAATGATCTGGGTTTTTTAAATTGTTGGGACCCACATATTAACGGATAAATGGTATATTTGGCCCAAAAGTATAGCGAAGGGTATATATAAACTATTTCTTATAGTACAGGGGTATATTTGACCCTTTTCCGTTATTAAAACTACCCCACTAATTTTATAATTGTAGTTACGAATAGTCCAAAATACCCCTTTAAAATCTATCGAAAAATATTTTATGAAATAAAAAGTTGTAGTACTCAAAACGACCAAATGGATCGTTAAAACAATAATTATTTAATTTCCAAATGGGGTTGCCCACAAATGATAATTGATATTTGATTGGGACATTACATTCACAATAATTTTTTGGGTCTTCCAATTTGGTTAGCCCACAAACTATTATTACATTATAGGGACATCACATTCACAAAAAATTGCAAAATAGGAAAACATAGGAGCTCTGTAGCTATCCATTTTTGGATCCCCCTGTCATTCAATTCCTTATTTGTTTTCAACATATATAATTAATTTATAGGCATAATATGGTTGGAGATGAATGATAAACAATTCTTCTCCATACAAAATGTGACTTTTGTTAAAGACTAGTGGATCACTATGAGAGTAATTCATATGGGAGGGCGGAGACGAAATTAGGATTTTAGATTAATAGGTTTTGAATTATAGAATGACGATTTTAAGCTAAGTGATAATAATTCTATTGAGATCGATTGAACTTGCATCTCGACTTCTAATACTACGTTGGATGGAGTGGCTACCCCGGGTTTTTGTCTTAAAATAGTAGAATCGGATAATGCAGGAACTATTTTTAATAGGCAAATTATCCTCCTATGTAATTTAGCGTTAGCAGTAATGTGGCATGTCTACCAACAAGGGTTGTGGTGAAGTTGTAAGTACTCCTTCATCCTGAATCAGAGGTTTCGGTTCGAGTCTCTATAAATACGAAGTCTCCTTTGTTATGAAGCGTTTTACCTATCCTTAATCCCTGACTTTTCCACCAGATTTCAATATAAATACCAAACTAAAAATAAAATAAAAAGTAATGCACATGGGCAGCTAAGCTTTTGCCTTCTAAAGGCCATGAAACTCAAATTTCTATACCTTATAATCCTGATTCTTACTTAATTGTTTTCGTTTTTTTAAAATAAATAAATATATATTTTCACATATTCAATGTTTCAACAAATCTTCTCTTTTCTAGACCAATTAATTTACTTGAAAACCAAATAAAGTAAAAATCAAGAAAGACTTCAAAGAAGAATTTTTTTTATAAAAGAAATAAAGAGAAATGAAGGTTTTATTATTTGTTCATTGTCTTAATTACTTACAGATTTGTCATTTTCTCTATCATTTGCTTCTATGACAGATGGAATAGAGCTGCTTGCTTTTATTACTCACATCATTTTTTAAAAAAATTATATAAAAAATCGTTTCAAAAAGAACATCTCTCTTTCACATGACCTGTTTAAAATTACAAAACTAAAAGAACGACATATTAATTTTATTGTTTACTTTTTTATTTTTATAAATTTCATGATACGTCACAATCGAATAAATAAATTGAAACGAATGAAATATAGGATAAGGACAACGTGCATGATTTCTATTTGCTACAATTTGCTTAATCATTGGTACCCTTCCTCTTCCCCTACACAGAAGAGTCAAATCCGACATGTGTGGCCCAATAAAAGATTGTTAAAGGGGGACCTTTTGTTAAAGTGTCAAATCTCAAAGTTTGTAATATTTTAGGAGGTTTTTGTACTCCGTGTTCGATATCTATTTTGAAATTTGATTAATTTAAATTTGTACCTAAAAATTCTACTTTGAGGGTAAAGTTAGGGACACTCAAACATCAAAGTATGGATCCGACCAACTTAGTAACTTTGTTTAAATGTTCATGTCACTACAACAAAAGAGATATTTAATATAATCATAAAAATTTTTTAGCAACAATATCTATTGTCACAAAAATATTTAGCGATAATTGAGTTCATTATATTCATAGTCTCTAAAAAGTGAAGTCCATCTCAATTGTCAATTGATTGATGATTAAATTGTTGCTCAACGTTAACAAACCATGTGTGAAGTAATTCAGTGGCTTAAATCATTTCTAAAACATAGATAGATATGTTAGAATTCCATGTCTCTTTTAATGTAGCCCACATATTTAATAATTAAAATAATTGTTTTGTTTCACAATTATAAAATGCCTAATATATCTTGTAGTTCTCTTTATGAAAGGAAATGTTTTATTATGAGATTCTAGAGCTATCGTATTGTAATGACAAATTCTTAGGGTTATAACTTTTACCTATATAAATGCCTAACTTCATCAGTTCCATAACAATGTCAACATTAGAACAAGGGAGGTTTCTATAACAATTGAACGTGGGTGATTCTACAATATTTGGACAATTATGATAGGAAGTACATTTCGATTTAATTTTCTGCTACATAAATCTCAATAATTTAAGAGTTAATTACTTTGATACACTTGAATTTATATTATTACAAATCTTATTAGATTTTGGTGGGTCTAGATAAGTTCAGATACATGTATCTCGAGATACATGAGGTCAAAATTAGGTATAACTTGTTCTAGATATATTGGGATACATAAAAAATCTCACTCGTCACTCTCTTATGTATCTGGTATTCCAGATACATGTGAATCACACTAGATACATACAGATACATGTGAATCACACTAGATACATACAGATACATAACAATTTTCACTCGCTTCCCTCACTATTTTAGTGTATTTAGTAGCAAAAATACATGTATCTTCCTCAATATATGGTAGAAAACTTTTAATTAATGCTAAAATACGTAATATTTTAAAAATATAATTAATAAATATATATATGATAGTGCAGTATGTCTAATTATATATTTTTCGTAAAATATTTTCTAAACTAGGGCCTTGTCTCTCAAAAGTTAGAATAGAGGAAGAGGAAAGGTCCAACAAAATGAAGTGGGTTTGGAAGGAAAATTGCTTGATTAATATTTGGGCCACTCTTTGGGTCAACAAAAAATGTTACATAAACCAATTTCTATGATTTAGTATAGAAAGTTAAGTAGTCCAAACCCAATTCCTAATATTTAACCTTACAAGACTTTTGCAAAAGAAAAAAACTTTTTAGATTTCGATACATAGCATTAGATTTCTCTCCTAATCATATATGTTTAACTCCTTTTTTCTCTCTTTATTTTACCTACCACCATCTAGTCTCATATTATTTTGTATTTATTTTTTTCAAAAAATAAAATAAAGAGTTCATTAATTATACTATAAATTTGGGATATGGAATGTCTACAAGTGAAAAATCCAATCTTTTAATAAAAATTCATAAACTAAGGAAAAATAGTCAAGTGCTGCTAACCTAAGGTATCTACTAGTCAAAGAAAAAGGTTGTTGGCGATCCGCAACCTGTTTATTCATATCTAAGAGCTCCTTTCATAAAATTTTAAAAGCGATAAAAGATGTAATTAATCTCAAAATTAATTTTGAGTTAATCTCATATTTGATTAGCATAAAGTTATAAAATAACTTGTTTTAGAATTAGTTATATTAGTTCTTTTTTACTCGTAGAATATTTGATATTCGTTATTAAAATCTAATTATAATTATATATGTACCACATAAAGCTCTATTTGGAGAGACATTCCTAATCAACAAAAATATTTCATCGAAAAAAATACTTCCTACCAAACATGAGGAGTATTTTTTATACTCAAAGCTCGAGTTCAAAACTTCTTACAAAAAGAACGGTCTCAATTAATGTATCAAGTTAAAAGTTGATCATTTGTATTACGAGAGGGGTGTAGAAAGTCAAACTCCAACAAAGCAGCATGTCAAGATGACGTGGAATGGGCCACAAGAGTCATATTTGGTGGCTCATTTTTTCTTTTCCTTCTAGACCCTTGTGTTTGGTGCCTTTTTCGGTCGGGTCAAAATTCAATAATCTCAAACCCGGTGCATATTCACTTGTCCAAATTCTGCAAAATTACTATTATATCATGGGGTCATTTGATAGGATATATTAGAAAATATATTTATTTTATTTTATTTTTTTATAATACGATCTGATACAAAGTTATAAAAAAAAAAATTTAAAATTTATGATCTGAAATAAGTTATAGATGTTTGTATGACTATATATCAATTTATTAAGATTAAAATAGATATTTAGATTGAAATAGATATTTAGAAAGAGTAAAAAAAGTGAATCATTTATATTGAGATAGAAGAAGAGGTATATCATATATGCATAAACTTTATGTATTATATTATTAGTATTTTATTTGATATATTTTTCCAATTTATGTATAATTAATGTACGCTTTAAAATTTCAACATATATCGTGATTTAATCATGCAAAATAGAATTGACATTTATGAGAAATAATATAAATTTGTGTCAAAATAATTGTCGCTTTAGGAATTCAAAATAAAAAATAATGATATAATTATTTTTTAATTATATTCTTATATTAAAAAACTACTTCCAACTTAATTCTTCTTAATAATGCTTAATTAAAAAAAATCTAATAAATAAAAATAAATTAATCAAATATACCTTATATTTGTTTAAGGGATAAGTGTATGAAAAATACCCCAACTTTGGCCGAAATTGTTGTTATGATACCAAACTTTATGGAGGACCTTTTATTACCCCTGAACTATTTAATAGTGTATTTTAAAGGTATAAATGTGTCCACGTGGATAAATTACTATTTATAATTATGCATTATTTTTTATGTCCACATGGCAATATATATGTTTAAAATACGGTATTAAATAGTCTGAGGGTAATGGATCATCATTAAAGTTTGATATCGTAACAACAATTTCGACCAAAATTAGAATACTTTTCAGACTCTTATTCATTTGTTTAATAAGTATGAAATAAGCTAAATCAACATTTATTTTGAAACTTGCATGATACTTAAATATTTTATTTATTTCAAATTGTTTGTTCCAATAAGAAGCCAAAAAGCTTGACCAAGTCACAGTCAGAGCTGAGTTAGAAGCATTGGAAGGTCAAGCGTACTACTCATTCAACTATACCATTCATCTTCTATTTTGGTGCTAAAATTTTGACGGGCGTTTTATATAATTATTGTTATTTTTGAGTTTTTATCTAGTGTCTTGTAGTAATATTTGTTTTAACTTCGATTGCTAGAGACGTAATTGTCACTTAGATATTGACCATACAAATCGATAAATCATAATTTGGGACCCCGTGATTTCTTAATCATATCAACTTCCAAGAATTTACCTTAAGCCAATTAGGTGTGTTATGATATTTAGATTTTTTCGATACTAAAGTCTTCAATACTTTCTCTGTCTATTTTTAATTGTCATGATTTCCTTTTTTAGAGTCAAACAATAAGAATTTTGACTAATATTTTACGTTGTATTTTTTTGTCATATTGATATGTAAAATATTTCAATTTACAGTATTTTTCGTATAGTTTTTTAATATCTAATTTTTTGTATAAAATATAAAATTAATGTAATTTAATTTAACTTTGAAAATTAGTCAAATTAACTTTCGAAAAGTGTAATATAACAATTAAAAGTGGACGGAGGAAGTATATCCAACGATATCATTTTGAGGGCCATCCTTATCTTCTCCATTTATTTTTGTCTAATTCAAGATGGTGCTAATTCAACTACCAATGATGTGAAAATTAGAATTGACTAGCAATGTTACAATTTCTAATGTCCTCATGTTCCAATCTAACAAATCTAACTTTGGGTTCACATAGTTCAATTGTATCTAGTCAAATATGGGTAAAAGTTACTCGCATCGGGTGTATACATCAATTCAATACATGCATGTCATGTGTTTAAATTTATAGTTCATTTTACTTAACTTAATTAATTAACATGTATTTTACTTTATTAAATCACATTATAATAGAAATTGCATTAGTTTGATGTATACATCCGGTGCGGGTAAGTTTTTTCCGTCAAATACCTCTCACCAACCGTGAGTTAATTAAAACGTCAAGGATTATGTTTACTTCGTTTGTTCTCTATTGTGTTTTATATGGAGTTATGCTACTCTTTTAAGGGTTACGGTTCTTTCACGATTGTTGTTATTTGAACATTGATTTCAATTACTTATTAGGAGTAGTTAATCATATTGGTTTATTTCTTTAATTTGAAACTTTATTTTTTGACTGTTGATCAACTATTAAACGCTATCTACGAATTTAAAATATAATTCGAAAGCAGAAATTCTAAATTACAATCGGGTTTCATAGAGCAAGTTTTTAAACCTAAATATTGCAGAGCAAATTCACAATTAATAGAATAGACATATACCTAAATTATCTTGCTAGATTATTATACAAAGAATTAATAAATGTTTCTTACTAAGGTTCTGTGTGAAGTGTCTTTGTTAAAGTTCATTATTTGTTTGCTTATTAATTTTTAGTTAGTTTATAATCGTAATTATTAGTTTGATTTTTATTCCTCACTTAGATACTAATTAGAATAGTTTAATTTGTTTAATGCTTAATACATTTTTTTTAGGTTCATCACTCGCCTTTGTCACTTTATTACTTGTACAATTATTTGATAGTATCAATAGGAAAAGAAGAATATTCTATAAATCTTTCCAAAAATTGAATACATTTTAAGCTACAAACTAAAAATGACATAAAATTCGAACAAAATAAATAAATACGGATTAATCTACCACTAGATGGTGATTTAGCCCTTTTTCACTAATTAGCTAATAAAATTTCCTAAGACGTCACTCTACAGTCTATCCTCATATATAAGCTTTCATATGCATCTATTTTTCAGCTTTAATATATTAGATATTGTACAATTTAGCTGAACCAAAAATTCCTATTATTTAAAGCTAGAAGCTTAGTAAGAAGCAAATAAAATGAGGTAGTCATCGAGGTAGCTCTACTTCATAGACAAGACTCTTCGAAATTCATGTATGAATGTTACGTTGATTATTTTTCACATGATGAAACAGCCATTAGGATTTTCATCACTGAACATTTGAGGTGCATTCAAGTACGTTGGTGGAGGAGGTGGTGGCACATATTGTGGCTGGTGGCCATACTCGACTACGTAGCCCGTATGACCATAACCATGATCGTACATTGTCGCGCCATAGTCTTGACCATGATGTTGCATAGGCATCGCGTAAAATGTATTTGCATTATAACCATAGTATTCCATTTTGTTAACGACCTCACCTCCACTACTAACCACCTTCGATTCACCGTCTTTTTTCTCTATATCGCCTTTTTCTTTCTTGTCTCCGCCTTTGCCACCGCCACCCTCTTTCTCCTTCTTGTCATTGTCACCATCCTTGGCTTTCTTAGATGGAACAACTTCAACATTTTGCTTCAATTTATCAATCAAGTAAGGAGTTAACTTCTTTATATCCATTGTCCCCTTTACCGTGGCCAAATCTTTTTCTGATTCTATATTCACTTCTTTTACCCCTGTTCAAAAAAATAAACAAACAATAAGGATACGAATCATACGGATTAACGAATAAACTAATTATATATATTATTCTAAACTAGGTAATTAATTAACAAAATAAGATTAAGGGGATTCAGTGTATCTTACCTTTTATCTTTTTAATAATTCGTTTTATTTTATGTGCACATCCATCACAGTGCACCCGAAGCTTCAATTCCACCACACTGATTACTTGAGCCTAAATAACCACAAAAAAAATAAAAATTAGTGCTAATTTAATTAATCTAATCCATAATTAACTAACTTCAGAACATTAATTATATAAATTAATTTAGTACCAACTATAGAAGAAAAAATAGAATTGAATTTTTACCTCTTTAGGTTTCTTCTCGTCGGCCTTCTTGTCCTCTGTTTTTTCACCGGACTGTTTATCTCCGGCAGTGCCATCACCGCCACTCTTTTTATCTCCGGCAGCACCAGCACCACCGTCCTTTTTGGGCGGTGATGTTATAAGGTCGACCTTCTTTTTGGTTTTGATCTCCACTCTTTCCCGGAGCCATGAAGGGTCTACGTCACCTTTAATCGTCAATTTTCCAGTTTCACAATCCGATTTCACTTTTTCGACACCTTCATTAGAATCAAACAGAAATTCATTAAGCCCAAAGCTAAATATAAACATTGTGAATTCTGAATCGAAAAAAATAAAAATTGGGGAAATTACGAGAAAGCGAGTTAGTATAGTAATAAATTGAAATTAGTTTAGTTACCATGAGTATGGTTAATGAATCGTCTGACTTTTTGTGCACAACCTTCACAATGCAAATCCAGCTTTAAAACAATTGAGCCATCACTCTTTTTCTCTGCTCCTTCAACTTTGGTTTCTTGACCCATTTGTTAGAATTGGAGAATAATTATTAGTATAAAGTTTTTGTGAGGATTTAATTGAAATGAATAAGTATTTATTTATAAAGAGATGATGGAGGCGGTAGGAAACCGACTGGGAAAATGAGAAGGCGGTTTTGTTACTTGTGCTTACCACCCAACTTTGACTTCCTTTTTATTTTACCTTTTCAATTACAGTTTTGAACATATAATACCAACTAGTATACAGTGCTAAGCTGGTTGTTTGGTAGGAATATAATACACCCCTCAATTTTCGTTAAGATCAAAAGTGTTTTCAACGTTTTTTTTTATTAAGCATTTTGTGCTTATAATATAAGAGTTGAGTTGAGATCACTTGTTAATGTCATATCTATTGTCTATTAAGAATTGAGTTTGAGACCACTTGTTATGATATGTCTACTGTTTACAAGAGTTTGAGATCATTTGGTATGTCATATTGCATATCAAATGTATCTAAATTTAGTTAATCAGATAAAAAAGCGTTTTCTCTAACTATGATGACAAATTAATTATAATATAAAATTATAAATAATAGGTATGTATAAGTATTTACCGTGGATCTGTCTATGTGCAACGCAGCTGGTTAACCAGAGATAAAAATTTGACTTTAACGTGTTAATGTTAGTCTCAGCAAATACGTCAGGTGCTAAAAGTTAAAGTAGGTGGGTTCAATGGCTGAGTTAAAGTCATTGGTGACGATCATAATTGTCAATGAAGTCAGCTATGAATCACAATGCCATAATCTGCATTTAGGCTGGCCCAACAAATAATTATCAACACTTATCCCTTCTAATTTATTTACTATCATTTTATTTAGTCTACTTAAATTTTTTATTGTTATTATTTTGAGATTTGAATTTGAAATCTCAAGATAAATTTTATATTCCTAACCACCGAGCAATTTATATTCAAGGAATTCAATATATATATATTATATATAACAATATAATTTTTTTTGAAAGAATCGGTGAACACCTTACTGTCCTTAGATTCATCCTTATATGCTATATATCTTTATTATAAATCACATGATTTAAAAAAATTCTTATTTTCTTAAGCTCATATCAAGTTAAATCTGACAAATAAACCGAAAGAAGAGATTGGAAAGTAACTTTCTTACGTATATTATGTTAACCTCTTCTATAATGGTATTTAATTACGGCAACAATATAACAACTATAGTCTCATAAGAGGGGGTCTTATGAGGATAAGATGTACTAGACTTGGTCTTTATTTTTATGGGATGAAGAGACTGTTTTCAATAAATCCTCAACTGAAATAAGAAGGTAATCAAAGTAGGACGATTGGAAGAAAAATATGACAACAAATATTATCCAAAGTAGAAAAAGAGCAAATTAATGAAGCATAAAAGACTACACTACTAATAACTAATAAGGCTACGAGAAGATGGGGCTAGCCCCTATCTCTTTCAACTTCTATTTTTTAAAATTTCTTATTACCTTTTTAATATCTCTTTCATCTAAAGAGCGACAATACTTAATTATTTATGAATTTTTTAAAATCAAAATCCTCAGTAATGATATTTAATTAAGCGCAAAAATTTAAAAGAATTATATACATATTGAGGGAATTGTTAGATTATGTTAACTTATTTAGGAAAAACATTTAAAAACATAAATTAAAAATTACTATGATTTTTCTCTATTATATTTTTCATTATTTTCAAATTACTCTTATAAAAGATATAAAACAATGAGGAATTTCCGCATTTAGCCACTCATAAATAATTTAATTATGCTCCATAATTATAGTTTGCTAATTATGATTTGTAGCTACATGTTAGAGGGAGGAAAGAGCCGAGCGAGATTGGGAGAGGGAGGAGAGGGCCGAGCGAGATTGGGAGAGGGGGGAGAGAGGCAAGCGAGAGCGGGCAGAGAGTGGAGAGAGGCGAATTATATATGTATATCTATCAAATAATTGTATATATATAACTGGTATACATATGTATTTGTATATCTGATGAGCGAGATTGAGAGAGGGAGGAGAGAGGCGAGCGAGATTGGAAGAGAGAGGAGAGAGGAGAGCGAGAGATGGTAGAGAGTGGATAGAGGCGAACTGCATATGTAAATTTGTCAGATAATTGTATATATGTAACTGGTATATACATATGTAAACCTGTCAATATGGGCTAGTCCACCCCATCCAGGCTAACCCATACAGGCTTTGACATTTTACGGGTCAGGCCGGGCTAGCCCATTTTTGGTGTGGGCCAGAAAATGATCGGCCCAGCCCACAAGTACGTGGGCTACAGGCTTGCCAGGCCAGCCCACTTTTTTAAAAATTATATTTTTTTATAATTATTAAAATAAATTATAAATTGTAATTTAAAAATATTATTATAAATATCGACAAAACAATATTACATGGTGTTAATGTTACTACTTGTTAATCAAATCCACAAATAAAATTATCTTTGTAATATTTATTAAGTTTTTTTCAAATAAAAGTATAAATATCTAAATAGAAATATTAACCTAATTGTTTTGTCACATTAAAATATAAAAAATGTGACAATATTCCAACCATAAAAATGTTAAAAATAAACTCCTTAAAAAAATTATGAAACTTATGGCGTATCTAACACAAATCTATGACGTATCCAACACTTCATGATCATCTTCATCAAGCATATCTGAATCAACTTGTGGCAAGGTTGTCTTAACATCTTCATTTTCATCTACAATTTATATGTGGTTTCAATTAGTTAAATATTAAATAAATTTTGAGTTTGGACTCTCTTTAATTTTAAATTTTAATATTATATTATATTTTTTTAATTATTTTTATTTG
>JAJOOO010023106.1:0-10796 GCA_029582685.1 Solanum piurae | reverse complement strand
GGATTGAAAACCTAGAAATTGGAGATTTTGAAATTCATCTTGAAGGGGCCTCTTGGAGAAAGGAATCCCAAGAGTGATAAGCAACCATACCTTATTGAAGAATTAACCACGAAAATCCGATTTGAAACCTTGGAGAGTTGGTCTTCTTCTTGAAGCTCCAATCTTCTTCAATGGAGTTCTTGGGAAGAGAGAGAGTAGAGAGAAGGATGAACTTTACGTTTAGATCTTTGGGGTTTTGTCTTTGAGTGATAAAAGTGAGGTAAATTGACTTAAAAATCATTATATACACGTCCCCTAAAGTACCCTAAATACCCCTCACTTAGTTGGACTCTTTAATGAAATAAAAATTGATTTCTCAATTTCTGCATTTTCGTCGCGGACTTGAGCTGTTCTTAGAAGATATTTGGAATTAAAATTTTGAGACAGTAGAGTCCGCGACACGACAACGTCACGAACAGGATTTTTTCTCCTTGGGGGAGCTAGTCCGTGACGCGGAGCTATTCCCTCCAAGTGCATTTCGCAAGCTGCCTTGGCAGCTTGCTTGGCCAAGGTTAGGGTCCTCCTCGGGGCTCCTTAGGGTGGCCCCGGGGAGTCGTATTCGAACGTTTTGACCCTATAAACATATATTTACCTAATTTAAATCTTTTTACAAGATTAAACCATCATACGACACTCCCAAACCTGCCCAAAACCTAAGGACACGCTAGGACACATTCTTCTCTAGTTTCCGGACGTCTTGGTCGTTTCTTGACGTTTAGACTTTTACTCTTCCAAACTAAGTCAATTGCATTAATTTAGGTTTAGAAACATCATTTTAACTATTTTTAAGTCATTATTCATAAGGTGAGGCTCTAACTTAAGTCATAGAATTTTCGGGGTGTGACAAATACTCCCAATTTAAAACACCCAATTTATTATATATTCTACATTTAATATTAGTTTTATATACACTATATTATATTAAGAGCATACATATTTTCACATTGATGATTGGTGACTTTTTTGAATGGTTGTGACTTTTCTTTTATAGAGTGTGACTTTTTCGATGAGTTATGACATTTCCAAAAAGTTGTGATTTTTCTGAAGGGTTGTGATTTATCTGAAAAGACACGATAAGCATCTTTCCATACTATCCTTTGTTGTCTATAAATAGAGGGGGTTCTCACACTTTTAAACTATGAATTTGTATGTTTTCTATTCTTCTACTTAAAACAAGGAAGATTGTGAGAGTTGTTCGATTATGCAATTACAATATTTTTTTGTGGGTAAATTAGATAGATCAATAAAAAATGATGTAACAAGGAAATTAAAATAACTAAACTTCAAACGAGAAGAGTATCGTGATAAATAATATGCACTCATTTTCATAACCATAAAATATACTTTTACAACAATTCTTACTTGACAAGAAGTTCAATGATATTCCGTTGCACAAACTACAACTTGGTGTTCAGAATATGAAAAGTTTCAAACTGTCGGAGAGAAAGTACTTGATCAAAAACTTGTTTGAAGAATCCAAACTAAATTTAATAAGTACTCTTTTGTTTTCAATTTATTTGTTGTACTTTTATTTTTATTCAGTTTAATATAGAATGTTCTTTTTTCTTGGGGGTGAGGGCGCATCTTTAAGACCACAAAGTTAAAAGACATTTTTATATATTCTACATATAATCCTTAAATTAAAAGTCTTGTTTATTTTTAAAAATTTCATATCAAATTATAATTAGACCAATCTATATCTACCTTTTTTTTTTATCTATACTACCTTAACAGAATGAACTAATAACTTAAATGTTAAATTATAATAATACCCCCAACTTAAAACACCAAATGTAGTATATCTTATATATTTTATATTATATTATATTTTTTTATGTGTATTATATTATATTATATTAAAGGCAGAAAACTTTTTACATTGAAGAGTTGTGACATTTTCGAAGAGTTATAACTTTTTTGTTGAGTTGTGACCTTTTTGAAGGGTTTTGACTTTTCTATAGGGTTGAGACTTTTCCGAAGAGTTGTGACTTTTCCGAAGGGTTGCGACTCTGAAGAGTTGTGACTTTTCCGAAGGGGTTGTTACTTTTCTGAAGAGTTATGACTTTTCCAATGAGTTTTGAACTTTCTGAAGGGTTGTGACTTTTCTAAAAGGTTTGTGACTTCTTATGTTTTCATACACTACCCTTTGTTGGCTATAAAAAGAGGGGTTTCATCAAATTTTTAAACTACATTTAAAAAAATATTATTATTATTATTCTTAAAACACTCAATTTAGTATATCTTCTATATTTTTATGATAAGAAACAATATGCACATACTAATATACTACACATTTTAAACTATAAATGGAGGGGTTTCCTCACATTTTTAAACTACGCTTTTTTATGTTTCTATTCTTCTCTTCTTAAAACCTCAAGTTTGATTTACAGACGTTGACAATCTCAAAGTTCAGTGAAATTAGAACATGCCATAACAGAAATGTTAAATTAATCTAATACTCCAGCTAAAACATCCAATTTATTATATCTTCTATATTTTATATCAATATTTATTTATATTATATTATATTTAAAGTAAGAACACCTACAAAATAATAAAGACAAGTAATGCACTATGGGGAAGGGAGTCGAAAGTTTATTTAAGAGGTGTAACTAAGAGATTTTAAGAGTGACTAATTTTTTATTTAGCAATATTCATATTATTTTTAAAAATAGTGTGGTGCATGGTTTGATTTTCACGTGCAAAGCACGTGCGTCAAAACAAGTATATATGTGTGTGTGTGTGTGTGGGCGCGCGCGCGCGCGCGCATTGTATTAAAGTTTGTAAGCCCGAATTTAAAATGGATCTCTCATGATGTTGTACGCAAAAGGTAAAATAATAATTGATTGAAAATGTATGAAATATGTTGATTGTAGGAGATTATATATACTGGTCGAGTAGTTTAACAAATCAAGTCATATATGTATGTAACATCTCACAATTTGAGAGAACCAGAAAGAAGTTTAAAAATCTGGAAATAGTCATTCTTGGAAAGTATAAGGAAATCTGGAAAATTTTAAGTAAATAAAAATTGAGTTTTTGGTCAACTTCAAACGACCATAACTCCTAGCTCAGTATGAGTTAGGTGTAGTTCCAGATATGGTTGGAAAGATCTCGGAATGATCATTCCAACGCTGCCAAGTTTGCACGACTCCGAGTTTGTATGAGTAAGTTATGCCTTTCAGAAGTTGGGTTGTTGGATTAAGGATAGTCCAAATCCGGATTTGTGAAGGCCAAACTAGTCTTTTCCTTACCTGATTTGCCTATTTCGTTTTTAGGAAATAATTGGGGTAAAAGAAGACTTTATTCAGTTTAGAAAAAATTAGACTTTATGCTAGGGTTTGGAGAGGAGAAGAAAGAAGAGAAAAGAGGAGAGAAATCAAGAAATCGCTAAGAACGTTCAAGCTTTGCGAGTGGAATTCATCGGGGGTGATACCTACAAGGTATGTGAGATCAGATAGGGTTGGGTTAGTTCACCCACGCGCCAATCATGATTCAATTCAGCGAAATATGTGTGATTTGAAAGTAAATCCTTTGAGTTCTTGATGAAATCCGTTTGAATTCTTGTGGGTTTTTTGTTGAAGTTTCTTGTGATTTGATTCATGTTTTCGGGTGTAATTTTGGTTTGAATCTATCATGTATTGAGGGTATAAATGATCCTAAGTGTTTGGGGAAAGAACCATTGAAATTTAGAGGGTTTAGAGTTGAAAAACGGAGAAGAAAAGTCGTCAAAAACCTGGGGAAGGGAGTGGGGCGTCGCGCCAGCCAGCGCACCCCAGAGCAGCCCCTGAATGTTGGGCTCTGGGGTGACGCGCTAGCCAGAGTGCCCCAGATTGTCCTCTGAATGTTGAGGGCTGACGCCTCGCGCCTCTAAGAACACCAGGGACACCAGGTCTTCCCATTCTTCCCCCATCTTTTCGTACTTGTTCCTTAGGAATGTACCTATGTTTTTTAGTTGATTCCAACACTCTAAGGTACATCTAAAGATCATGAAATCATCCATAAACATGAGATCATGGACCTTGAATCCATAATCCAATTAAAGGAAAGTTAGGATCTAAGTCAAGGAAAGCCAAGAGACAAGTCTAGGAAGTTCTCAGAGTCTTTTCAAGAAGTCTTTCAGAAATGCTTTTAACCTTGTTTTAAGACTTAAAGTTCAAGTTAAGTAAAGAGTAAAGATTAAAGCTTGAAGTTCATTTCTTCAAAAATATATGGGGACTATGTATTCCCAAAGGGTTTAAAATGTTTTCACATTTAAAAAAGAAAAGAAACCTCGATTTCTAAAGAGCCTTCAGGCTAGTTTTCAGAAAAGAGTAAATGCTTTCATAATTAAGCAAGAGGGGAAACTTTGATTTCCAAGATAGCCTTTGAGCTAAATTTTTGAGCAATTATCTCAATTCACAGAAGAAGTATGTTTTTTTAAAAAAAAAAAAACATAAGAGCTAAGTATATTTTGGGAGTAGTATTGAGCACCGAATTGGGGTCAAGCATGAGTTCAGATAACTCACGTGTCCATAGAAACCATGTAGCCACCATGGGTAGAAAAGGGTCATACCTTTTAGATGAACCATTTTCACAATAGACTAGTGGATCCACTTAGTAGTTCAGGTCCTATACCTCTAGCCGGGTATAGGATGCACTAGCAGCGTGAGGTAGATCGATGTATCATCACTATAGCCCTTATGTGATGGTTGTCGATTCAAGAAACTCCCATAGAAGTTATTGTATTTTTATATACATCAGTTTATTGTATTTTTACATACATCTCAGAGTTATAGGTATATTTGAATACACACAGAGTTGACATCATGTTTTTAAAAAACTTTTCTTTATATTGCACTTGTTTTAAATTGCTTTATATTGAAATGAGTTCAGTTATGTTTGTTGTTGAGTTGAGCCAGGTAAGTTTTTCAGTTTCTTTCAGATTCCTTTTCAAGCCTGTGTTGTTTTAGCTTTTCAACTCGCATACTCGTACATTCAATGTACTGATGCCAGTTGGCCTGCATCGTCTTATGATGCAGACACATGTAACCAGGATCAACATCCAGCGCCTTGTTGATCTACCTTGAACATTTAGAGTCTGTTGGTGAGCATCCTTGCATTCCGGAGGACTCTTTTATTCGCTTTCTAGTTTAGTTCATTAGGATGTTGTGGATTTTGTCCCAACATCCATCTCAGATGTTTTAGAGGCTTCATAGACAGTTAGTAGTTCAGTTGTTTTTACATTATCGTTTAGATGTTGTTTAAAGACTGAGTTGCCATTTTGGCTAAACTATTATTTCTTAAGTTATGCATGAGTTATACTTCCTTGTGATTAAATCTTCCGCTGAGTTAAGTATGCCAGGCCAAAGATTCGCTTAGGGCCAGCAATGGTCTTCGAGTGCCAGCCACGTCCAGGGTGTAGGCTCGGGGCGTGACAATATATATATGTGTGTGTGTGTGTGTGCACGCGCGCGTGCTTACCTGCGTGTGTAATTTTAATTAATAAAATTGACCTCAAGAGGTCAATTTATTTAAAATAAATTAATAAACACCGACTTCAAGAGCCCAATATTTAAATTATTATTTTATTTAAATAATATGGACTTCACGATGTCAGTATTTATTAAATATTTTTAAAAATAGATAATTATGTTAAAAGATACCGACATCCCGTGGTCAGTAAATTAACATTTATTTTAAAAAAGGAATGATAATTATTTTCCCTTTTATCTCAAAACCCTACCTCTCTCACTCTAAATCTGGCCACCTGCTCCACATCCTCGATCGACCCCATGGCCACGCCCCTTGATCGACCCTGACACCACGCAACCCATCCCCCGACTAGCGCCAGCACCGCAACAGCAAGACGTCGTTGCTCCACTAGTCGCCGGCAGCAAGTAAGTTTGACTTTTAAAAATTTATTTTTAGTGGTTATTTAACACATATCTTTGCTCTATGGGGTCGATAACCAGTTAGAGATTAACAAATAGAAGAGGAAATTTGAAGCTAGTGTCAGAAATTTGAAGTTAATGAAGAGAGCATTTCTTTTGAGGTTTAAGTGAACCAGAATTACCAACTTTAGCAAGTATAACTATACAAAGATTAAAAATAGAAAAATATTATATTTTCTTTCCCAAAATAATGGAAAATTTTGAAAAACATTAAATATAAAGGCATGTCCAGGACAGGAAGTGCTCACTTTCACCTCTGATCCAAAAGTTGTTGTTGGCACGAAATAGATGCATAGTGTAGTATAAGTACCAAGGAAAAAGTACCCAGTAGGCATCATAGGCTAACTGAGCAAGGATGGTAACAACAATATGAAAAGATAGAATCTAGACACCAATAAAGGTCAAAGTGAAATTTAAAGAAAAGCACACAAGTGTACAGGAAATAAAGACTAAATACAGCTAAATTAAACCTAACTGGACCCATAAGCCCAAAAGGTACAGTCGTGCGCAAGTTTAAGTAAAATCCGAACAAACCTCTATAATCTTGACAGGTACACAAAATAGTTAAACTACAAGAGCAAAGTAGAGTGAATCTAGATCCATTAAGTGTAATCCGGACATCGAGCCCCAAGTAATCACCTGAAACCATAAGTACCCAATAATGGGCCTGTCCATCCATACAATAAACTCCCAAGGGCACCAACCCAGCTAGCAAATGTAAACCCTAGGGACTCTTAGCCAGACAATAAATGCCCTGGGGCACCAGCCCAGCTAGCAAGAGTAACCCGGGGGAGTAAAATCCTTACCTTTAGTGCTAGAAGAGGTGGAAAACTTTGAAGAAATATCCCTGAGTCGTTTCTTAGCTCTTAAGAACGAACTTTTGCAGAAAATAACATTTTTGGGGGCTTTTACCCTATTTAAGTCGCGATTGTCGCGCTATCGCGGGACCCATCCCGCTACAGCTGGTGCGCAGAGACAGAATGTTGAAATTTGAGTTCCAAGCCGCTATTTCACCACACATCTTCAACCCTTGACATTCAACAACTACTGGTTCACGTTAAGATCATTTTCGGGAGTTCTACTCGCCCTGATTCGATTCCATAAAATCATATGGGTTCCTTAACTTCTTAGCTATCCACTCATGTAATCAAAATTATAATTAAATCAACCGATTGTTACCAGATTTCCCTACACCTTAAAGACTTCGATTTAGTCCAAATCTGGACTAGGTTAGAAAATTCCAAGTTACTACGAAAAGGTTTTCCGACCCAAAAATTTTCCCCGTTGTTTTTTCTATAACGATGGAACCCGGTCATTACAAAAACAAATAAAATGAATCCTAGGAGAATCGTGTGTTCTCAATTGATTATTTTATTTCATTGATATCAGAGCCTATGGTTTACTTATTTCCTATTCACAATCTTCTTCTTCAAAAATCAATATTGCAGGAGTCATATTTATTACTTGTTGATTTATATGAAACAACACATTAAATTAAATTGTGGTTGAAGCATGATTTATTTGGCTTTGATTGTTATCCAACATGTGTAGTTTAATGAATTAAGAGAAAATTAGTTTTAATTATTTAGTTTAGTGATTCAAGTTATTACTGGATCTATTAAAAAATAAGAAACAAATGAGACCATTAAAATATGTTATTGTTTGAAGAAGTACAGTAATTGAGATGAACTCCTGATGATTAAAATAGAAAAAGAAGAAGAAAAAGAAGAAGAACATGATCTTGAGAATCAGAGAATTCTATATTCATTAGAATTGAATCAGTTGTTACAATGAGCTTATCAATACAACTTATATAGGTGTTTAGCCCTCTATAATCCTAACTAACTATTAACTAATTTAGCATCCTAACAAATTAGTTAATCATATAGTTATATCTAATTGCACATAGACCCTTTAGGACTTTAAGTAACTCCTTCTTCAACACTCCCCCTCAAGTTAGGTACTGCAAATATGTTTTGTATACCTAACTTCGAACACAAAAACTCATGTTGCACTCTGGATAATCCTTTTGTTAATATATCAGCAGGCTGCTCACTTGTAGGGATATAGTTAGTTGAAATCAGTTCTTGAATAACCTTTTCCTTAATGAAATCACAATCTAATTCAATGTGTTTAGTCCTTTCATGGTACACTTGATTTGCAGCTATTTGTATTGTAGCCTTGCTATCACTATACACATTGACAGAAGAGTAACATCAATACCAAGTTCCTTCATTAGCCCAACTATCCAAACTATCTCTGCCACAGTGGAAGCTAAGCTTTTTTATTCTGCTTCAGCTAAGCTCTTGGTGAGAGTTGTTTGTTTCTTAGACTTCCAAATGATGAGATAATCTCCCATTTTTATTTGCATAACCTACTGATTTTCTAGAGTTAGGACATGCAACCCAGTCTGCATCACAGTAGGCTGCTATCACATTGCTCTTATTACTGGATAGTAAGACCCCTTGGCCTGGTTGTTTTTTCAGATACTTGACTATTCTGAGTGTTGCTTCCATACGAGACTGCTTGGGAGCTTGTAAATATTGACTTAGATTCTGAACGCAAAATGAGATATCAAGTCTAGTAATGTTAATATATAGAAGTTTACCTATGAGTCTTTGATAAGATCCTTGATAAGCCATAGGTTCTTCTTGATTAGTTCCTTTGAAAACATGATCATCATACTCCTTAGTTGTTAACTTTACATTAATATCCATAAGAGTCATAGCAGGCTTTGCAGCTCCAAGACCAGTTTCAGAAATCAATTATAATGCCTACTTCCTTTGATGCATTAGAATTCCTTCCTTGGACCTAGCAAATTCAATAGCAAGAAAATACCTTAACTCTCCCAAGTCCTTCATTTTAAATGCTTTCTGTAATGCATCTTTGGTTTCTTAAATTAGCATGAGACTATCACATGTAATAAGCATGTCATCCACATAGACTAAGACAATGGTTATACCTTTTGTGCTCCTTTTAGTAAAGAGAGAATAATCATATTGACTTTGTTGAAACTTGAACTTCAACAGTGCTTCATTTAACTTAGCATTCCACTGCCTAGGTGCTTGTTTCAATCCATACAAGGATTTCTTGAGCCTGCATACTACCTTATTCTTCCCCTGACTCTGAAATTCTTGAGGTAAATCCATATAAATCTCATCAAACAAATCACCTTGTAAAAAGACATTAAATACATCCATTTGATGAAAGAAGACACCTAATATTTAGGGTATGAACACATTGGATTGAAGTTTTGTTTTTACATGTGGTGTCATTGTCTATGTGACATTATTTTCTATTAGTTGGTGTACTTGCATGATATATAGAATCGTTATGTTGTTATTTTTATTAAAAAATTATATATTTGTTATATAATTTTTATTGTTAATAATCAATTTAAGTAATTCTAGACAAGTGTTCCTTAATTGATTATCTTAGATTCTTTTTCACATTTGGATTTAGATCATGATTGAAAACACAATGAACATTTGATTACAGATCTAATGTTAAACAAACTTTAATATAATTGGTTATTTTAAGGATTAATATGTGTATGAATTTTTTACTCCAAAAATATACATAAATATCTCAAAATAGTTAATATATTCTCAACAGTATATCAACTGCTATAAGAATATTGATCTCCAAACTTAAGTGAAAACCTAAGCGGTGACGTAATATCAATATGATCTAGAAGGACATGAGGATCTAAAGGCTTTATATGTGTCTATGATACCTCATAATATATCTAGTGTGTATTTTGACATTGTCACGCCCCGAGCCTACACCCTGGACGTGGCCGGCACTCGAAGATTATTGCTGGCCCCCAAGCCAACCCTTGGCCTGGTTTCTTAACTCAGCGGAAACCTAACTCAACAACATAACTCAAAGCAATGCAAGGTGATAAAACAACCCAACTGATAAAACTGGCCAACAAGGCAACTCGAGTCTCAAAATAGAATACTTACATATATACATGCACGAGAGACTCAAACTAACTAACTGACTATTTATGAAGCCTCTAAAAATACTGAGATGGATGTTGGGACAGGCCCCACAACATCCTAATAACACAAAACTAAGAGAACAAGATAACTGAGTCCTCCGGAAGCAAGGAGGATCACCACTGACTCTGGAGTGCACAACTGGATCAACGGCGTGCTGGATGCTGATCCTGGGTACCTGCGTCTGCATCATAATAATATGCAGGCCAACTAGCATCAGTACATGGAATGTACGAGTATGCGAGCTGGACCCCTAACAACAACTTAAGCTTGAAAGGAGTACAAGAGAACACTTACCTTGGCTCTGTTCAACTCATGAATAACTGAACTCAATATATAAAGCAATAAGACACATGCAATATATAAAGCTTGTAAAACTATTAAAACATGACGTAAAAATCATATTTATAATATCTTTAAAATACCATGCTTCATCTCGAAGTCTACTTGTGCAATGCATGAATGAAGTCCCATACCCCCATCCATACTAAGCAGAACCCCTCGAGGAACCATGCAATTTTCTACTGTGGGAGTTTCCTTAACCGACAACCACCACTATGAAACTGAGTGGTGATACAACGTTTTACCTCATGTTGCCCAAGGACCATCTTATACCTTGCCGTGATATAGGACCTTACTTAACTTTAACTTAATGGATCCACTAGCTTAACTTTCGTGATCATCTAAAAAGTATGACCCGTTAAATCCCATGTTTGGCTACATGGTTCTTATGGAGAGTGGAGTTAATATGAACTCGTGTCCCCAATTCGGTGCTCAAGACTACTCCCAAAAATACTTTAGCTCATAAGTGTTTTAAACA
>JAJOOO010023105.1:0-22759 GCA_029582685.1 Solanum piurae | reverse complement strand
GTGCTGTGGAAGATCAGGGAGATTGTCGTAAGTTTGATAAACTTAACACTTGCATTTCCCATTAATATATTTTGTCCATGATCTTATAGTTTTTGTGTGCTGTGGAAGATCAGGGAGATTGTCGTAAGTTTGATAAACTTAACACTTGCATTTCCCATTAATATATTTTGTCCATGATCTTATAGTTTTTGTGTTTGTGTCATTCTTTTGCTCTTAAAAGCGACATGTTGGGCTTTTGTCGCAGCGGAAGCCATTTCCGCTTTATATTATATCAAGTTCAACAAGGAGAAATTTTTGTCAAAAAAACATGTCATTGATGACTTGTTTACTGTAATCAAGGAGCCAAAAGAAATCCAATACCATAAAGGGACAGGATGTTTCCCTAGTCATTACAATAATTACTTTCAATATGCAGTTGAAAAAGGTGTTTATCGTGATGAGTCATATCCTTATCATGAAAAGAGGGGAGAATGTCTTAACCTACCTAATGAGGTAACCAGATGATATTAGATTTATTGTTCTCTTTTTTGGTTCAATATATTTTGCAAGATATATACTATACTATATAATAGTAATAGAAAAATGTATCTTAATAGATACATATGTTGGTTTGTGTTATATCTTCTAATTGGTGCAGGAAAAAACCAAAATTAAAGCGTTTAAAACGGTTAATCTTGGTTTGGATAAAAAAAGAATTGAAGAGCTAATCCAGAAGCAACCCATTTGTGGATCTGTAAAGTTGGCGAAGAACTTTCAGAAGCATAAAGGAAAGGTAAATTATGCTTCCCCTAATCAAGTTATTGTTTCTTATGCTTGTTTAATCCACGTTTTATAATTTTTAATTCATTTATTTTGATAGGATATTTACACTGAAGCAAGTGAAAACAATCAATCCAGAGGGCGCCATGCAGTGTTAATTATTGGTTTTGGCGTTGAGAACGGCGTCGAGTATTATTTGATAAAAAATAGCTGGGGAGTAAATTGGGGATATTGGGGTTATGCTCGGGTTGAGAGAAGCTTAGTTACGAGCTTGTCTTTTCCAGTGCTTCATGAGTAGATAGTTCTTATTCACAGCTGGGATATGCTTTGAAGTCCAACTATCTAAATAAACTTGTATTTCTTTAGTGTTGTTTTTGCTACTGTTATTGTTGTTTCTTCAAAATTTTGACTTTGCAATGATGAAAATTATGATTCTTAGTATGATGCTAGGACATTACTTGATAATTTTCCAAACAGGTAAGTAATAGTATATTAATTGAGCAATAGCTTGGCACTAGGATGATGTTAAAAAGAAGGAATTCCTTCTGTACAATTCTTCATCCTTGTAGTAGTCTATGAAATCTATCAAGCTGTTTTTATTTTTTTACATCCTGTAGATTACATCAAGAAACTAATAATCATATGCATCCCTATCCTGCCATAATACCCAACAAACACATTCAAGTACCATTTTCCAGATCTTCCTTGCAGGTTTTGTTTTACCTTTCAGCACTCCACCTGATCAGCAAATAGTGACCAGGCTCGCAGTGTAGGAACTAGGAAGAGATTGTTATGACGTTAAAAGAAATATGGTTTTCAAAATCGATTCAACTTTAAGATAAAAATATTTTTCAAAGTCGTCACTGTCTAAAAATTTAAAGAAAAAGGAACAAAGTTCTCATTTGCACTTCAATTTTTTTTTTTAAAGCATTTGAAACATCCACTAATACACGATTATTCTAGGACTTGAAGAATATTTGACTATTTTTTTGGAAAAATACTAAAGTGAATAAGACACTTAGAACTATTTGAAAATTAAAGAGATTAGCTTAAAATAATTTTGGGAAGAAAAAACAGGTTTTTCTCGAAAACTGACTAAAGTAAGATAAGTAACTAAGTAAAATCACTTTAAAAAACCAACACAAAAGGTTTCTCGATAAGAGATTTAATTGAATTTAAACCAAACAAATAAAGTTAGAGTCAAATAACAATTAAACAAAGTAAAGAAGAGCAGCCGCAGCGAGGCCTCTCTCGTCTCCAATAGCTCCGGCGAGTCGCGCAAAGCGGCAGGCTCCAAGCAGCTGCCTCCTCCGTTCCCCTCTCCTCTTCCCTTTCCGACTAACGAACTCGGAGCAACCGCACCCCTCTCTCTCTCGTTAGCTGCTCCGTAGAATGTGACTGGAACTGTCTTCGTCTATATACTCTCATTTTCATCTAACTCTAGCGATTGCAGAGAGGGAAAGCAATGGATCTACTCACTCACAAAGTAGAAAGGAGCGAGATAGCATCAGGTGACCATATCTACACTTGGAGAACTGTCTTCGCCTACTCTCATCACGGCAACTGAGGAAGCTCAACATCTAAAAAAGTTGATACAAGATTATACTGCTTCTTTCATCAAAGTAGGAGATAAGGATAGGTATATACGAATAGCTCATGAATATTTTAGTACTCTACCTCTTGAGAGTCAGGACATACCATTTACACAAGAAGAAAACGAGAATCTTTAGAAACAAAGTGCTGGTGAACCGATTAGAGGTTCAGTCTACGGCTATCCAGAAAAGGCGTATCAGAAGAAGAAGTCTTGGTATTGTGGTTCATCATCCTCAAGCTTCAATGACGGGGATAGAGAGACAATATCTGGAATGGAGAGTAAGATAGCTTGTCTCAATGCCGAGCTTGCTGCTGTAGCCGAAAGAGAGAAGAAGAGAGAAGAAAGAGAGAAGAAGAGAGAAGAAAGAGAGAGGAAGAGAGAGGAGGAGATTGAGGCAACAAAGGAAGTAGAGAACAAGAGGTATGCAGCACTTCAGGCCCAACTAACTTTTCTTTTTGAATCAGGAAATATTCTTCCTCCATGTCCGTCCAGCAGTGATGGATCTGATCAGGAGGGTGATGAGAATGATAAGTCTGATAAGGAGAGTGAGGGTGATGAGGAGTAGTTGTATCTATTTGACATTTTAGACTTCTATATTTTTGGAATTGTTTGATCGTATTTTAGTTTATTTTGAAATTGTTTAATGATATGTTGAAAAAAATAAAATTAAACAAGGTAAGAAATGAATATCTAAAATTAAAGAGCACCCAAGGTCAATTTTTTGGGCCCAAAATCAAGTTCTGTTCGCCCGGACTGATTTTTGGGCCTTTGTGCTGCTATGTTTTGGGCTAAAAAGCCCATTTCTGTCCATATGTCAGCTGTATAGAGTCGTTGTATTTGCTGTATATTCAATGTATACTGATGTATACAAGTTCATTTTTGACTTCCACCTGTAAATTTCCTTCCTCTTTCCAGATTCAGCTTCCAGAATTCGAACAAGGATAAAGTTGACTCGAAGAAGATGGAATGTTTGGTTTCAACCCAACTCAAGATGCAAGGAAAAGAGAGGAGTCCAATGGACTCATTCCGAGGGAGTTCATGCATAAAAAAAGATAAGGATTAATAACTTTACCGATAAATTCAAGTAGAGAAATTGCAATGGCAAATAATCACAAATCAGACAATTGAATTTAAACATGAATCTTCTATACTACAAAAGAATTTTCTAACAGAAGCACGCATAACCTTCAAATACAATTATTGCACTAAATTAATGGACTTATAGATTACTCGTCATCACTAGAATGCCATAACAAACAAGACATTGACAATGATCCAAACAAAAATAAATTGGACCAACCTAACTAATTCTAGAATCAGACATTACATGCTATTATGATAATGCTAACGGTAAATAAATTAGGACGGATAAATCATGATATAAATTAATACCCAAACACTTGACCAATTTAGCAGACACACATTATAAGTTGTACATTGTCATGCTTTCCAAAACCTCTTAGTGAGACTAACTAATTAAGTTTTCCTCTTAGATGGACAATAATCAATACTTCATTGCTACAGATAGTAAGAAAACACTATATATTCTTTCCAGGGGCAGATCCACATGGAGAGCGCCGGGTGCTCAAGCACCCATTAACCTCGTCTCGAAATATATATATATATGTAGAAATTAAGAGGTATTTGTATAAAATTAACATAGAGCACCCAATGAACAAATAATTTGATTGGTCCATTGGCTCTTGGGTGGGTGTTTAAAGCTCTTTTAGTGTTGTTGAGTCTGAGTTCAAATCTCATTATTAACATGTCTTTTTTATATTTTTAACTTCGCCACTTTCATAACACCCACAACCTTTAAATCTTAAGAGAAATCTCATGTGAACAGGAAATAGACTAGACATATAAGAAAAATAGTGAAAAATCCTTTCAAACTTTCACTCACAATCTTAAAATCCTAGATCTGCCAACATAAATTGTCAAATAACAAGATATAGATCATACATCATTGTCAAAGTAATACTTGATCGCCATTGAAGCATAACCCTTGATTTCATCAGCAAACTTAGGTAATCCATCAGATTTTAGAAGGGGGCGGATGGGAGTATACATGGACGACCCAGGGTATTCATCAAAGTCAAAACCCTATTAAGACACATACAAACAAAAAGATGAGAACTGCAACAGAGTCAAAAGGTTTAAATTTTAAGGCATAATTAAGCATTTGAATTTTGAGTAATCTGAACAAAGAGAGTAAAATTTAATCACAAATTGGATAGTTACTTGTACAACAACAGAATGTGTATTGTTCATGGAGCAGATTTTGTCATGTACAAAGTACTTGATAAAGGCGTCCTTATTTGGCCAAGTAGTCCAATCATCGGAATCACAGCCGGAAGATTCTTCATTCCCGTTTTGATCGCCATCCTCAACCTTCAAATCAGATCCATCACCCTCCGCCTCCAGTTTCAATTTCTTCTCCGGTGGCGATTCCTTTCCATAGTCACACGGCATCGACATTGTTGTACGTGAAACCCTAAATTAGCTGACAAAGTTGTAGGTGAAACCCTAAATTAGCTTAATTTTGGTTAAAAGTGAACTATGTTGTGCTTGGAGCAAGGGAGGTATTTTGGGGAATTGGGGTTATAGAAAGAGCAGCTCCAGTTTGGGATAGTAGGGGTATTTTGGGGAATTGGGGTTATATATTTGATTTATGTGGGCCAAACCATAGATTAATTAGGTAATTATATCAAATTAAACTAATTCTATTGGATGATAAACTAATTTATACGTAAGAACTTAAAAGTTTTCACAGCAATAAACAAATTGTGATATAGAGAGTAATTAACTTTTTATGTTTGTGTTAGAATTAAGAATTTTGTTAGTGTCAAACGACTGTATAATATTCTAAGTAGTAAACAATGTCAAAAATTGTCAAAAGGACAAAAAAAAATTGTCAAAAATTCTAAAACGGCACATCAAATTTTTTTAAAATCAAAAGGGCAAAATCACTCCTGACGAAGCGATTTCCCTCCGACACATTTTGTAATTTTTTTAATTAAAAATTGTTGTTAGGGCAGTGATTTTGTAATTTTTTTTTATTAAAAAAGGAGCAGTGATTTTTGTAAAAAATAATAATATTTTTTTAATTAAAAATCGCTGCCATAGCAGCGATTTTAAATCAGAATTTTTTTTTTCTTACACATCGCTGCAGGGGCAGCGTATTTCATGCCTATTGTTAATTATTAATAATATAAAAATGATAAACAAGACGGACAGTATACTCAATAAAATTGTTGAAGCATGAGGAAAATTGAATTATATATCATAAATTATAATAAAAGAATATTAAATTAAAAAAAAAAAGTTTTTTGTTGTTGAGAAAATCGCTGCTAAGGCAGCGATCTTAGCAACGACTTTTAATTTTTTTAACGTACGACAACTTTTGTCAGAAGAAAATCGCTCCTGAAAATCGTACGACAACAGTAAAATTTAATATTCTTTTATTATTATTTATGAAATATAATTCAATTTTCCTCATGCTTCAACAATTTTATTGAGTATACTGTCTGTCTTGTTTATCATTTTTATATTATTAATAATTAACAATAGGCATGAAAAATAATAGCACTAGGCATGAAAAACGCTGCCCCTGCAGCGCTGTGTAAGGAAAAAAAAAATTTGATTTAACATCGCTGCTGTGGCAGCGATTTTTAATAAAAAAAAATAAAATTACAAAATCGCTGCCCTAGCAGCGATTTTTAATTAAGAAAAAAAATAAAATTACAAAGGGCAGCGATTTTGTCATTGTGTCAGAGGGAATCGCTTCGTCAGGAGCGATTTTGCCCTTCTGGTTTTAAAAAAAATTGATGTGCCCTTTTGGAATTTTTGACAATATTTTTTGCCCTTTTGACTCCGGACTCTAAGTTTCATGCTATATTAATAGACAATTTTGAGCCAAATTATTTTTTTCGCAATCTTAAAAAATATTTAGAGCTCCATTAGATCTTAAAGAAATATAAAAGGTTATATTCAAAACACAAAATCCAGGAAAATAATAATAATAAAATTATATGTTATGTATTAATTGATTGAAAGAAAAGAAAAATTATAAAGTAAGAAAACAACTAATTCTCAAAATTTTGAACACTTTGTGTAATAAAAAATTTTGAAAGTCATTTTTTATTTAGAAAATATTAAACTTACATTATGAATGAGTTAACTACTTAGACTTTAGAATCATTTTGTCAATTTCTCTATTTAGGATTGTGTTTTGTGATGTTTGGATTGTATTGTGGGTAATGTTTGTTTGATGCAATTAACCAGTCGGACGGTAGTGTCATAAAATGGTCATTGTAGTGCAGTAGTATTACTAATAAACTTGTCGTCTTTTTTTTTTGTATGACAAGAGAAATCCATAACCGTTATCTTTTGAGTGTGCAAGGATAAAACCTCTGCTCCTATGCAATAGCTCTCAAACCAAGGAGCGGTAAACCTCTACTAATAAACTTGTCTTATGAAACGAAAAAGAAAAAAAGATTGATGCATTTTGTAGTTATTGATAGAGAGCCATTACAAGTCACAAACATCAAAAATAAATAGTGTACACTAACAATAAAGATGTCAATGGCAGATAAGAATCGAGGGGCCAAAAGACATGGTTCACTGCAAACAAGTTAAACCTTGCCCCTGCAAATTGGAATTTTTATTGTTCTTGCAATCATGCGTTCCACCTTAGCTTGAAAAATTTCTTCCTTCCCCTCGTTATCAATTTTAAAGGTAATTTAGTAGGCAAAGTCACGAAGACAACCTGCATTTAGCTTCAAAATCTTTGTAACATTGCGTTCCTTCCCTTGTAGTTAAATAATAGGTAAAAAAAATCAATATATTGCACAATAGAAAATGGGGAAATAACAAGGTATAGATCATTCATCATTGTCAAAGTGTTGCTTGATTGCCAGTGAAGCATAACCCTTGATCCTATCCACAAACTTAGGAAAAAGTTCAAATTCTAGAATGGGGTAGATGGGAGCAAACAAGCACTTCCCAGGGTATTCATCGAAATCAAAACCCTGAATGTTGTGTATGTGATGAGAAAGTAATGGAGATCAATGTTCACTTATTCGAGAAATGCAAACGGATATCACTGGACTGAAGTATCTGTACAAAACATTGGTATCATGAAAGTCCTGGAATATATACAAGGGAAAGCTATTTCAAAAAGAGATCATGGCTGCTATATGTGGAGCAATCATTTACCACACTTGGCGTGCCAGGAATTGGAGGTACAAAGGCAAATATGTACAGACGGAAGAGGCAAAGGAAATCATTGAAAGGTTACAATTACTTAGTAATTCCACGAAAACAAACAAGTGCAGGAATTTTATTCAGCATTTAATATGTAATTAGTTTCTTATGTTTTGGTAGGAGGCCTGCTCTCTTTGTTATCAGAGAAAGGTGCTCTTCATTTGTATTCGTTCTTTTTGTTGGTTATGGTAATATTTTACGGTTGTTACCAAAAAATAATGATTTACCACTAATGTGGAAACATTTGTTGATTTGCTAGCAACAAAACTTAGCAAAAATTGGTTCAAATGAGGCCTTAACGCTTTCATTGATATTTGTCGAGTAAAAATGTCCCCATAACCACTCGGGTTGGTTATCGGTATCAATGTAATTCGATTGACGTGCAGTAGTATTACTAATAAACTTGTCTTATGAAACGAAAAAGAAAGAGCACTGCATCATAGTCATAAACATGGAGTCATTACATTTTAGATAGAAATAGCAATGCATCATAGTCATAACTAGGAACCATTACATTCAGATAGATCCATTACAAGTCGCAAAATGTTTGCAAAAAGACAAGGGTCATTTCAGCAACAAATTAAACCTTGCGCCTGCAAATTGGAACTTGTAATGTTCTTTCAATCGTGCGTTCCACCTTAGATTGAAAAGTTTCTTCCTTCCCCTCATTATCAATTTTAAAGGTAATGTAGTCACGAGGACAACCTGCATTTAGCTTCAATCAATACATTGCACAACAGAAAATGGGCAAATACCTCGGTATAAAAAATCTTACATCATTGCCAAAGTATTGCTTGATTGCCAGTGAAGCATAACCCTTGAGGAATCCACAAACTTAGGAAATAGTTCAAATTCCAGAATAGGGTAGATGGGAGAAAACAAGCACGTCCCAGGATATTCATCAAAATCAAAACCCTGTTAAGAACAAATAAAGAGATGAGAACTGCAACAGAGCCAGCTGAAGGTTTATATTTTAGAGCATAATTCAGCATTTGACTTATGACTGATCTAACAAGAAGGGTAAAATATAATGACAAATTCAACAATTGAAAACTTGTACCACAATAGAATGTGTGTTGATAGAGTAGACTCTATCATAAGCAGAAATAATGCATGCACATTTATATGTGTGTGCAGAGAAGTCGTTAGGTTTAGAGTTTTAATAAGGAAAAAATGCAAAACATACTATGAAAAGCAAGCACAGGAAACTTCCAACATAGAATAAGAATATTAACTTCAATTCCATGCCCATCCTACATGTAAAAACCAAGAAAAACTGTCAAGTTCATCCAGACACACTGATGTGAGAACAGCAAAAGAAGGGAGAGAGGGAAAAAAGGTGGTCATGATAAATCAATGACAAAGAGAACGATAAGAGATCACTAGAACACATACAACCAAGCAATTTGTCTTGCATTTGACAGAGTATACACATTATAAGGTGTGTACGTACACAATGTGATATATGAAAATAGGATCAATAATCCAGTACCCTACACTGTGTTAAACACTATCAATTGATCACTAACTTGTGTTCTAAGCTAAGACAGGGAACTCAATTGCAATATTCAATACCATCTCCTAGCTAGAAACACATGATCTTAATTCAATTCCAGCAGTAATAGTTCAATTTCGAAAAAGAAAACACAGTACATCACAAATATGTCCCTTCCGCATCCACACGATCCACACAGCAACGACATACTTGTGTACGTGAGACCCTAAACCATATGAATTATGGTTATTCTGTATTTTTTGTCATATTAAAACAATATATTTCATATAAAGAAAGTTAAAAAAGATAATTTGTTTTTTTATTTTAAAAAAATTATGTAAGCAGTATATTTAAGTCTTCTCATACATATTTTTTTTTACTACTTTGAACGGCTAATTTATTTTTATTATTTTGATGATAAAAAAACTCAAATTCTTAATACTTGTGTAAAACTAAAAAAAAATAATTATACTTTAGGTGGATTTTTCAAAAAATTACCTCGTCAATACATATTAATGAAGGCAAAAATGAGTATGATCCGGAGTATGTAGTAACTTATGGGAAAATAAATGTGTATGGTCAATAGTTTAATCTAATTACTAGGCTTTTTTTAACGATAAGGGAACCCGCAACACTTGCCGTTAAGTGGGCTTAGGGTAAACCCACCTTTTGTGTAGATTAGGTCTGCATCGGTCGGTTCAGTTCGATTTTATGTATTATCAGTTCGATTTATCGGTTTTCAATTTTTAAATATGTTAAATCAATAACCAAACCAATAATAGATTTTCTATCGGTTTTGATCATTAACGGTTCGGTTTTCAATTTAACTAATAAGAAAATACTTATAAAATAAATATATGATCACTTCTCTAATAAATTTGACGCGACAACACAATAATGTAATGAAAAAACTATACAAGTGTAACACAAAGAGAAATTAAGAGGAATAAGGTTCTTACTTTAGATTTTGACGTTTTGTATAATGTGAAGTTGTGAACTAAAAGTCATTTTGAAGTGTGAATTGAAAGCTAAAGCATAAAGATAGTAATTAATAAGGTATTGAGATTAATATATAATATTTATGTACAAGTAAATGTAGTAAATTACTAGTCTTAATGGGTTATCAGTTTACCCAATAACCTAATATTAAAAATCAATACCAAACTGATAACCCAATATTTTTTTTATAAAACCGTTAATCCAATAAAATAACAATAAATCAATAACACTTTTCGATTCGATTCAATTTATCGATCAGTTCAATTTTCGCACACCTAGCTAGTATAGACTACGGTAGCTTACAAAAAACATTGAAAAGGTAATTAAATCACACTAAGAAAATTTCGCGTGACAAGTTCAACCCACAAACCTCTGCTTTCGTAGGCATAGGGTTTTGATGTTGAGACCTAATCTACTACGCCTTAATTTGTGCATATTGTCACGAGCTATTTGTTTACTTGTAAATATACTTGATCAACACCATTCTCTTGCGTGTATTTATTTTACCACTAAATGCACCTTGTTGACACTCACCAGACTTATTGAGTTTGGTTTATTAAACTCACTTACGAGTCCGTTTCAATTGACTTATTGTAAGTGTTTTTAAGAAAATAACCTATGTTCAGATGAAAATTGTACCCACCTTAGAAGATTTTTCTCCACGTGCCTTTTTTCTTTTTCATGTATATTTTTGCTATTTTATAACGCTAAAACTCAATACAACAATTAATAAATATAGCATACTTAGTATAATCTTAGTGGATAATACTAATATACACAAATTTCTAACTTGAAATTTTCCTGAGCGAATGGAAAAGGAATTCATGTAAATGATGGATACCTTGTTATTTTTCCATTGCATGCTACATATCCTGCGCTTCCTTCGTATTTCAATTTTACGTTATTAGATACTCCCTCATTTTTGTATTGGTTTGTTCACTTTTGAGTTCAGCATCAAAATGGACACTTTTTGAACCCAAACATCAAAAGGGACCTCTCTAAAGACACGCACCAAAATGAACTCTTCACTTTTCCCTTTTATTGTTTAGGGTTCAAAAAGTGTCCGTTTTGGTGCCGAACTCTTCACTTTTCCCTTTACATGTTTATTAAGAGATCATAAATAAGGACAAGTTACTGATTTACCCTTTAAATTTATTTTTTTGGGGTTTTTACAAATTTGTTTACACTTGTAATTACTTACGGTGGTAAAATGGGTAAAACTTAACTAATTTCATCTTAATTTTGTAAATTGACAACGTATTTTGAGGCAACATTTATAATAACGTGGACAACTAATCAGGGACAACAAATTTTAATTTATATAAAAATTAAAGTTTGTATAGATATCTTTTAATTTGGACGACTCGTCGCATCCTGTTGCCATCCCTAAAGACAATGCATGTGATGATGTGAATAACAAAGTAAGCTAAATTTAGTTAGTATATTTATTGAATTTGAGGATGATATACATGTATGCAAGTTATTAGTTAAACCTCAAATCAATAATAATAAGGGCTAAAAGTTATATCTAGCTAGCTAGGTGCAAGATAACTAGTAACTACAACAACTAAAGCACTAGCACCTAAATAGAATAATGGGCTAAAAGTTAAAGTTGTCCTTGCCCTAGCAGATCATATGGGCCAATCTAGTGGGCTAGCCCGTACATCAAATCCACTTTCAGATACTATGCTTCACTTTATCCTAATGTATTTTTATGAGTACTATAAGTTATTAAGTGTAATTTGTTTTAGATACATTGTATTTGAGTGTGATTCGCATGTATTTGGGATATATTGACTCTCTCACTCGTCTCTCTCTATGTATCAGTATTTCAGAATGTATTTGGTATCAAAGATACATATACCTATTCTCAAAGAAACATGTTACTCTCTCGCTTGCTTCTCTTCCTATGTATCTGTATTTCATAATGTATCTGGTATCAAGGATACAAATATCTAGTATCAAAAAATGAATTTGAAGGAGTGGTGTATCTGACTTGAAATTTAGTGCAAAATTATTAATTAGTGAGACAATATGTAATTATTTCAAACTATAGAATAGATTAGTATATATGATAGAAATGTTTGTGTAGTTAGATAGTCTCTCCTTTATATTATCCTTTTTCCTATTTTTGTTTTAGGAGTTCTTTTAAGTGTGGGTCATTCACTTCACATATCCTTTTGTTGGTATTCATTTCCATCTAAGATGTACACCTAACGATACACTATTTTGATAAACTTATGAACCAAAACAACAATTATTACTATATTCCAATCCAAAACAAGTTAGATCGACTATAATATTTCATTTAAGTTCAATTCATCATCATCATACGTAAACTTTTAAGAAGAACATGTTTCACAAACAGATTCACAACTATATACCAAAATCCACAATGTTCGAAATATTATGGCCACAAACAATTTCTAGCATAATGTTGCTTTTGAAGGAATGACATGAAATATATCTAGTGGACCTATTGATTGAAACATATCTATAAATCATGGTGATGAAGTTGGCGTTTAGTAAGTTTGATGCACATTGGAACAAAGTTAAAATGGACAAATAGAATAGCTAGGCTTAGAATAGGATTCCCATTTCAATTTGTGCCTTTTTAAGTTGGCTTGGTTATACCTTTGATTGGAGTGGAATCTATACAAGTTTTTGAGATGTTTTGAGGTTATCGTGTTTGGATATGAACTTTACTTGAAAGGGAAAAAAAAGTTGATGTATTGCGAGTGAAAATTAAAGGTGAATTCAGATTTTAAGAGTTTGTAGATCTCTACAATGATTTTACGATAATATAATTAAGCACTACATACAAGTTATTAGGTTCACGTGAACTCGTAACACATACACTAGGTCCACCTCTGGTGAAAATCAACACTTAACGTGATATAGTTTTTCAAACTACAAATTTTCTTATCTCATATAATCGAAATAATAGACAAAGTAGAAGAGACATTGATTTGCAAATAACATCTCAAACATTAATGAAATGATAATCTCAAAGGGGTGCTATGCATAAATGAAAAAGTATAGAATAATAATGTATACAATAATGAATTGATGAATAGTTACCTTTTTAAACCCCTTTCTAAGAGTTTCCATTTTGTTTGATCTTTTATGCAAATCTATCATTTTAGAATAGGCCTGCAGGGAAGGTACTTGAAATAATTCTAACCGCTCATTTGGTTGAAAATAAGTTCTTTTAAAATTAATTATTTTAATATTTTTATTTTATTTTCAATATAAATAAAAATAATATTACAATTCAGAATAATTAATTTCAAAATAAGTTATTGTTCCAATAATAAATAAGATAAATTGATCCTAATAAGTTCTTTTAAATTAATTATTTTAATATTTTTATTTTATCTTCAATATGAATAAAAATAACATTACAATTCAGAATAATTAATTTCAAAATAAGTTATTGTTTCGATAATAAATAAGATAAATTGATCCTAATAAGTTCTTTCAAAATTAATTATTTTTATATTTTTATTTTATCTTCAATATGAATAAAAATAACATTACAATTCAGAATAATTAATTTCAAAAAAAGTTATTGTTCCAATAATAAATAAGATAAATTGATCCTTAAAATAATTTCGAAATGAATCATTCTTTATCCCTTTTGCCAAACGAATCCAATGAGTTTTCATCTTCTTTTTTTTGTTTTTTGCTCTTTTACTTGTTTAAATCCACAATTTTAGAATGAAAGAAGTATAACAAAACACTTAAAAATTTGTTTTGAATTATTAGTTTCATTTCTGAATTATTAATTGTCTTAAAAACATTCTCTTACTTCACTAACTGAACTTAAATACATCCCCAGTCTGGCAACATGAGTGAAATATATCCATAAATTCTCGCCAAGTTTAGCTGTGTTATCAATACTTCTCTCAATTTTTTATTAAGAGTTTGAGACTACTTGTTATGTCATGTGACAGATCAAGAGTATATCTAAGATTAATTAGTTAAATAAAAAAATATTTTCAAGACGGTCAATAATTTGAATAGGAAACTAATAATTTAGGTCAAGTTCGATTTTCAATACTAGAATTAGAGGTGGAAGATATTTGCCAAGCACCTGAACATATATAAGCACTTATATATGCATGTGCACTTCAATCGCAATCTATCTTCTTTCTCTGCCATCACCTACCCCCTACTCTCTCTCCTCCCCAGCCCACGGCGGCGCCACCACCACCATCGCCGTCAACATCTGACCAGCAAAACAAAATGCCAAGAATCCTACAAAAAAAATTCTACCATTGCCTCCCTAGTTTCAAATGCCTTCCCACAATTCTCTCTCTTCCTTTTGAAGAAACAGAGGAAGAAAAAACAGAGCAAAAAAAAATAAAAAATTTCAACTCTGTTTTCGACATTCCCAGCTCTGATTCCGCTACCACTTCTAAATCACTCACTAATTCCTCCATCGCAACTACAGAAGAAGAAGATAACAATACTAATTACATTTTCACTTCTAATGAAGATTCCGATTACACTAATATTCCAGATTTCTCAAATATCTTCGCTTCTCAACGATTCTTCTTCTCTTCACCCGGTAACTCCAACTCCATAATCGATTTTCCGGTGGAAAATCCAAAAGAAGTTGTCACCGGCGGCGTTGCTGTACAAACGTATTCACCCGACCCGTATTCGGATTTTCGAAGATCAATGCAAGAAATGGTGGAAGCTCATGAGTTAACGAACGTGAAAGCAAATTGGGAATTTTTGCATGAACTTTTGTTGTGTTATTTAAATCTTAACCCGAAACATACTCATAAGTATATTATTGGTGCATTTTCGGATCTTGTTGTTTCTCTTATGTCTATCGACGATTCGGAAAAAAAGACGGAAGGTACAGCTAGGCCGTGTGAACAGACAACTATCGTACTGTAAAAAAGTTTGATGGA
Organism: Solanum piurae; assembly: GCA_029582685.1. Taxonomy (NCBI): domain Eukaryota; kingdom Viridiplantae; phylum Streptophyta; class Magnoliopsida; order Solanales; family Solanaceae; genus Solanum; species Solanum piurae. Next base: position 7,722 of record JAJOOO010023105.1, on the reverse strand, counting down.
TTTGATATGTATGTATTTATTAGGGCATGATAATTCATCGAGTTGTTCAAAATGATCGTGGATTTGTATTTTTAAGAGAAGAAGAAGAAGAAGAAATGATGGTATCTGGAGAATAAGCTTCAACTAACAACTTTAATCCATGAGAATCGCCCCAACAATGATATGATATCAAAATTCAGAAGTTGATTTGGAGTTTTGAGTTTATAGATTCTGAATTTTGATAGATGCAGAGCTTATTAGATTCTCGATAAATTATTTATACATATTAAGTGGATTTCTTAACAGAAGAGTACTCTAGATATTGATCCTAAGCTACTAATTACTATAGGGTTCGGTTGAAGGTGTAACTGGAACTCTAACTCCGTCCCTGTCCAAAGCTACTCTATAGGGTTATGTTGAAGCTGTAACTGGAATTCTAGCTCTGTTCCTGTATCAAATCATCGTTGGGTTAACTTTTTTTTTCTTTTTTTTTTTAACTTTCTAAATATGTATTGAAAGTTAGATTTAGTTGTGTATTTTTTTTGAAAAGTTTTGTTTTTGGTGTGACAAAGTTGGACACGCTTTCTTCTAAGAAGACAAAGTTGTCAAAATCAAAATCAAAATTTATAAGAAACCAAGTAAAGCGTGGTACGTTAATATTATTAGTGCCTCGATGCATGTAATATTTTTAACGCCTTATATTGTAAAAAAGTAAAAATATTCTAGTAAAAGAATGTTTTTCTCCTCGTTTCAGTGAATGTTTTTTTGAATCATATTGGGAAATGTTATATGGATTCTTGATTATTATTTTTAATTGGCTGTTTGATTAAATTATGTAGAAAAAATATTTATTGTGTTTGGAGAAAGTGAATGGACAAAAGAACAGCTTCTTATGTAAATGTTGTCTTAAAAAACTTACTTTGTGGTCCTTATAACTTTTTGGAATTTATTAAGCTTTTTAGTACACAAAGTCACAAGCAATTTCTGGCTTTCATTTGTCATTTAGACAGAGCTAACAAGTACTGCTAGCTACTGGACTTTTAGTTTGCCAGATAAAATAATATTTTCAATCAGTGTTATATTGTCGTTTTGGGAAATCTTAATAGCTCTTTGGTTAGCTACCTGAATTCTCACTTTATTGGTGAGGGTTCGATTGTCCACGTAATCCCCTCCCCATTTCCTATTCCCATACACCCAATTTTTTTATAAAAAAATAAAAATAAAAAATTGTGGTTTGGGGATTTTTAATTTTCTCTAATTAAGAAATAAAGTCAAGTATAAATATTTCTAAATTAAGAGAGATGCAGAAGAAGATGTCCTCCTTAACTGGTCAAAGGTCACATTCATAACTATGAGTACAAAATGGTTAATAACATAAGTTGTTATCACAAAAATATATTAATAGTGTGAAACAAAAGTACATGGTTAGTATATATAATTTAAATCCTCTGTAAAAGAGAAAATTAATGATTATGTAGTTGTTTTCTTAAATATTTCATCTTTGTTTTTCGTTCCTTAATTACCGTTTTTTGGTCAGAGAAAATGGCAAAAAACGGTTTGTTATCTTTGATAGTAAGTTCAAAACGGTTTGTTATCTTTGATAGTAAGTTCAAAACGATCTCTTAAGTATCAATTGAGTAGTTTTGATTCTTTAAATTTATTAAAATATGAGTACTTTGATTTTCGGTGTCTACTGAACTTTGGTTATAAAACTAAATCGAATTTGTGGAATTATTTTTAACCACAAGCACTAGAAATTTTCATCAAAATTTTAAAAAAAATGCAACATAAAAAACTAACCATATACAAAAATAAATAGACCAAAATAACAGAAGTAGCACTAGACTCTTGAAATAGACCAAAAAATAAACTAAACTATGAAACTTGTACTTCTTAATGTAAATTCCTATTAATTATTTCTATTTTTCACAATTTTTTTCAAATCTAACAACCATTGTTTGATAAATATCTGACTGTGTTATCAAAATGCTCACTTTCAATAAATATAAAGGACTAAAACTGTGTAAGTGATATTTAAGTAACCATTTTAAATCTATTATATATACCCAAGATAAGGGACCATATGTTTTTTGTTATTTTCTCTATTTCTGACTGTGTTTTGCTTTTTTTGTGTGTGTGTGTTTTCTATCATCTTCAAAGCCTACTATATGATTCAATTTGTTCTCATTTTCTATAAAAAATTAAAAAAAATAAAAGAGAATTAAGGAGGTAGAGTGGAAGGATATATTATTTTCTTTACCCTTCTAATTTATTTATTTTTTAAGAAAAAAGAATCTTGATAAATTAGCCAAACAAGTCAACCACAAGCAGACAAACTCTAACAAACAATTTTATTACTGTTATCATATAGTATCATGGTTTAAATAATTATAAAGTGCCAAAAGATAAATAAATAAGGTGCCAATAAATAAAATAAAAAAAATAAAAAAAAAGGTGCGTGATTTTGGGCATGAAATGAGTATTGCAGCATTAGAGTTCTATAATATATATGGTATCCTAATTAAGGCTAGCTAGGAGCTAATTAATTAATTAATCATAAGTCTTATCATCTTGGAAAATTAATTAAATATTCCTTTTAGCCAAACTTAAGGGTGACAATCCAGGATAATTATTTTAGTTCTGCAAGTAATTAAATAGACAATTATTTTGCTGAAATAAGTAAGTAAATAGTTGATGTGTTGAGCCAATAAGAAGAATAAAGTAACCATAAATAGAAGGCTTACAATGTATGCCAATAAATGTGATTTAATAAATAGAGGTACAATGGTATTTTCCTTGTTTTAATGAGAGAAAGAGTGATGGATTGTAAGACTATAATTTATAGAAAGATCCAATTGAATCACAAGAGAATACGAACTCGTAACTATCTATATACGGATTAACTCGTCTTTATCGTAATAATTGAACACTTCAATTTACAAAATGATTTTCTAGACATGCCTTTAAAATTTATGTGTCTTGTTAGCGTCGAGTGTCTACGAGACACAATGAAAATGAGTTAGAGTGTTTAGTTGTTAATTGAGATCAAGTTAATGTGTTTTGATGTGCGTACTCTTAAAATTGAAAAATTTACTTATCAACTAAAACTAAATTTGAGTGTCTGTTTATATATATTTATGCCAAAATTTAAAAACCTTCTCATTAAAGATAAATGAGAATTCTTTTTGGAACGTATTTAGAAAAAAAGTGCGTCACATTAACATTTGATACAACTTAAGGCTCTCTCACTCTGCTAACTATATATGTGTACTCTTCACATCGAATTAAAATTTTATAATAGCATATTTTTAAAATATAATATATATTAATGTAGTTTTGTTTGCCCCAGACCTAAGTTAGGTATCATTTTTTGCCAGATCATCTCTATTAGGTAATATTATCATAGAGGTTTCTATAATTATCTATTAATTAGTATTTAAATCTTTTTTACACCATCAATGCAAGAACTTAAACATGTAATTAAGAAGTTAAACTAGTTAGATTATGAGTTTGACTATGTCACAAAAGAAGGGTATCCAAGGAGGATTAGTAACTATCCCTATCAGTAATGAAAATTAATTAATATAAATGAGTTTTAGGTAAGTGACAGCATATAACTACTTTCGAACAACTTTATTAATTAGGCATATTAAACGTGCATTATTTATAAATATTTTGTGGGATTTGAAATGACACAAATTAATTAGTTCTCTAAACAGTTTTCTTTTTTTGATCTGTTTTGAACGGTGAGCTTAAACAACATATTCAGTGAAATTTCACTTTGTGGGATCTGGGGAGGGTAGAGTGTACGCAGACTTTATCACTACCTTGTGGAGATAGAAAAATTGTTTTGAAAGACCCTCGATTTAAATGCATTAACTCAAAAAGAAAACAACGAAGAAAGCATAGCAGTAAATAAGGAAAATAATGTAAAGTCTATAAAAAAAAAATAGCAACAACAACAAAATAGAGTAATAAACGAAACACGATAAATAAGCTACAACAAAAATTATAAGAGTACGACTAGTCCTAAGCAACGACCTTCGCAAGGCAATGAACGATGAGCTTAAAAATGGACAAATTGTACTAGGAGCTTTTGCTAAACTGTTGAACAATAACCAAATTAAATAACTAGAGCCTAATAAACAAAATTAAATAGACAAACACGTCAAAATTGGATTAAGATTAAGACAAAATGCATAGATTGGGAACATAACAATATTGACAAGTTGGCCCAATTATGTAGACAGTATCAAGGAATCTTCATTTCGTCATACCCAATTATTTTTTACCTATCATAATATAAAATAATCCTTTTAAGTTAACAATAAATTTTATTTTCTTAGGAAGAGAAACCCCAAAAAGAGATGATAATAATCACTAAAAATGCTGGGGAAATTTCATTTCTATTGTAAAAATATAGGCTGAGAATTGAGAATATAATTAAGAGTGTAAATTGTTAGATGAGATAGTCACATGTTTTAATAAGGTACATTTTCAGCCAGCACTATATCAAAAATGATCTTTAGCGGTAATTAATTAACGACAATAGCTTAATTGTCGCTAAATATGTATTTGGCATTCTTTATAGATATCCATAAAGTCTATATCGACATTAAATCTAATGGCAATTAACTAATGTTGATAAATACTTTATCAATGCTCTTTGTTAATGTGTATATTTATTGCGGCTAAAAATTATTTTTGTTATAATAGTGAAGCTTTATTAGTTATAGTTATTAATTAGATCCAATGTACCAAAATCTCTAGGAAATGACACTTGATTTTGAGTGTTTTTATTTCTTTGGCTGCTGGAAGTTTTAGGAGAAATAAAGTATGTTTAATTAATTAATACCATCCTTTTCAATCACCTAATTGCACGTGAAAATGCAAGACTATAACATCAAGTCTCCAACGTAAGTACTAAAGAAGAGCTACTGCAGTTTGACAAATGAAAATCGAATGAGAGTAACCAAAACATAATTTGGCCGGGCTCTTTAAATATGTCATTGCTCGATATGTGTTGAATTTTTTAAAAATAGTATATTTTAGAGAAATCAAAATGAATGCGATAATATTTTTATAGAGTTCGAGCAACATAGCTATAACATCTTTTCTATTATCAGAAGACAAATATAATGAATACATTATGAATTCATCTAAGCTTAGTCACTTGAGCTCAGATTTTATATACATGTTAAGAATTAACTTAATAGGTTTAAATAATAAATTTTAAACTAATAAATCAAAAATAGACTTTCAAACTTAAACACATAATATTTAAATTTTGAATTCATCTCTATCTATTATATATTATATATATTGCATATCTTCACATTAAACTTAAAATCTTTGTGGTGATCGATATACATTGTTTTATTAGAGAGACAGATAAGACATTCCTTGATATTGAAATTTAAATATTTATTATACGTAGAATTTTTTCTGTAGAATTACGTTTTTTTTTTTTTGTCAATTCTCTTATTTGTTTCTAATGTGTACAGATCTGTTTGAGATTCATGTCGGGTCATTTGCACTTTTGTCTCATTATTTGATTAATCTTAATTTTTATTTTTCAAGGTAAATAATATTTTACGAGGCATAAATTTATATTAAAATATTTCACAAGTTATACCTATCGCTTTTGAAGAATTGGACATTTGCACGAATTATATGCTCTATTTTGGAGTGATCTTTAATATTTATTCCTTAAAATTATGTTCTTTATTTTTTGCGCTTAAGCACTATAAGTAATAAAGACATGACCAAAAATATCCTTGATATTGAAAAAGAAAAACAATCACACGGTAAACAAAATTCTGAAGGCATTCTTACGAACTTATGTTGATAGAGGCTAAGTTCTCTAAACTTTTATCGGATAAGCTCTAAACTTTTGTCTTATGAATGACATAACACAACTTATGCCGAATAAGGCAAAAGTTAAAGTTTGCCAATTAGGTTATAATTACGAATACTTTGGCCACAAATTTTTATTAAATGAGAAATAGGGATATATAAAAAGTAAAAACCACTAATTTGAAAGATGAAAATTAAAGACCATCCTATAAAAATTCATACAAAACTTTGTTTTTTAAATATAAAAATTAAAGATCAAACAATTTGAAGCCGTAAAATTAAATGATTCATGTCAATAAGAAATACTATTAAGGGATCTCCATTTTTTTTCCATTATAAGAGAAGAAAACAGTGTGATGGAACAGTAATAATGTGTTTCAGATTTGACATCAAATAATTGTATTGGAAGTGGCCATGCCATGCAAATTAAATAAGATTATTTATTTGCATATTGAGGTCATGTCATTTCAATCAATTCTAAGCCCTATTTTTTTTTTTTATCTTTCTTCACATATGCCTTTCGAATATTTTTACAGTGAATATACACATATATATACTACAGTCTACAAGTTTAAAGTAAAAAAAAAGTTCTAAATTTAAATATATATAACAGAAAGGTGGATGTGATATATTATTCAAACTTGTTTGTAGCCTGCAGGCAGCAGAAGTACTGTATGTCTGTATCCCTCCATTATTAGTATTATTTTGGAAAAATTGCGTGACACATTTAAGGCTCTATATTTAATCAAAATAGTGGTAGTTTACAAAATTAGCTCATAAAACCATAATCAACTCAATACGTTCAAGTTTGAGTTGATTATGAATCCGCTCATTTATTAGCTTAGCTTATTTTAGTCCATCGAAGTTGTTTGACGATTATTTTGGAACTGTAAGATAATCTAATGAGACACTCACTTTCACATGGATTGATATTTATGTCAAAGAAAATACATATACATAAATATGGTGTTAGAAAAATATTTATTTTTTTCGTTGGTATCTTGAAAGGAATTAATTAATTACTCGATCGCTTGGATTAAAAATAGCTCTCCTTTACATTAATAAGGAAGTACTACTTGAAAAGATCTTAGCAAAATAGGCACTAGAATAAAAACAGTTTTTAACTGTGATAAATATATACGTTAATAAAGAGTGAATATCATTTTTGATGTAGCGAGAGTGGGTTCGCACACATGAGAAGTGAGCTTGAAAGTGAAAGAGGTGGATTTTCCCTAAGGAAGAGAAACATGTGTATATATATTGATAATCATGTTGTCTGAGTCAATTTATGTGCACCTCAATTAATTTCACTGAATATTTGTTACTTCTCATCAGTAACAAGTATCAGGTAACTCTACTTACCAAAATTAGGATAGATGGAAAGAGATCATCGTGTGTTTTGTCTCTGTTGAAATTTGAATTTAAGACCAGCTCATTTTCACCCACTTCATTGACAACTAGATTACACTCTTTTTAACTGTGAGTGATAGTTATATATATGTGAGACCTAATCCAATTTTGATGTAATATTTTGAATATCTCACCAATTCTCCAATATAATATATATTTTCTTGACTATAACAATTACCATTGAAAGAACCAACCACTCGTGACAAAATAATACTGTAGGTCAAGTCAATCTATGATCTATTAGGTTTTAGTTGAAGACGTCTAATCACAAGAAATTTATCTCACAAATTAAAATGATCTCCTTGAATAACTTCACCTGTGATTGGATTACACAAGAGATTTTAAAAATGGTATTTGATTCTCAAATATATTTTTTTAGATTACTGAGCAAATAAAAGAAGTGTTTGAACAAGGGAAACAAAATTTAGGAAAAACTAGAGGAAAATATCGTTCAAATATCTGATTTACAAAATATAT
>JAJOOO010023104.1:0-23746 GCA_029582685.1 Solanum piurae | reverse complement strand
GTGGGGAGTCACTTTCAATCTTATTTTTCCTGAATGCATTTTTCATCTTTCTAAACTCATGGTCCATTGGCAAGAACTGGCGATGACAATCAAACCATGTATTTTTTCTGTCATGCTTTAAACTGAATGCCTTACTATTTTCCAGGCAATACAGACATGCTAGCTTTCCAACTGTCATCTAACCAGAAAACATCCCATATGTAGGAAAATTATTATTAGTCCACATTAAGGAAGCACGCATAACGAAATTCTTCTTAGTTGATATATCATAATTCAAAACGCCTTCAAATCACAATTGTTTGAGCTTATCTATCAATGGTTGCAGATAAACAACAATCAAACTTTTTGGATTATGGGGACATGGAATAACACAACTTAGAAAGATATAGGGACTAGTCATGCATATTTCAGGAGGAAGATTATACGTAGTAAGAAATACTAGCCAGCATGAATAAGGCGAAGCAGCATTAGAGAATAGTGTGAATCCATCTGCACATCTCCAATCTAACATTTCTTGGTTCACTAGCAAAATCAGGATATACATTATCAAAATGATTCCATGTTTCACCATCAGATGGATGAGACAAGACACCCAGCGGCTTTCTATATTCACGATGCCATCTCATATGTGGGGCATACCTCATGGATGCATACAACCTCTTTAACCTAGGAATAAGAGGTAGATAATGCATCGCCTTAACTGGGACCATCTTTCCAGCCGGAGTCCTCTTATAACGTGCATGTCCACAAAACTTACAATTTTCTAATTCATTGTTAGTCTTGTAAAACAACATGAATCCATTAACACAACAATGAATTATGTCATACATCAAACCTAACTTGGAAACCAAACGCTTTGCTTGATAGAAGTTCTTAGGTATGTTAAACTCTGGATTAACTAGTTCACCCAAAATATCAACCATTGAGTCCATATCCGCATTAGGAACATTCTAATATGATTTAATATTCATTAATTTAACCGCAACTGACAAGATAGAATGCGGAGTCCCTTCACATAATGGACGACTAGACTCTTCTAATTGATCATAGAAGCATCGTACTTCTTCATTAGGAGCTTCATCAAATTATTCAGGTTCCATCCCACCTTGAACCCCGAAAGCATCATTGATCATTTCATGAATACTATCATGTTCAACCCTATCATGTTCAACTCTATCATCATGTTCAACCCTAATTTGACCATTTGGTGCAAGCATATTATATTCATCCACAAGCATCGAATTATAAAACATACCATTCAATCCATCTCTTTCTCCATGATCAATCCATACAAAATATCTATGCTTAAATCCATTACGGTACAAATGAACCATGACTATATCTCGTTCAATAAAATTTTGAGCACCTACATGAAATACAAGGACACCTAACCAATCCATTATTCTTGAAAATATCAAGTGTCATTTTATGTTCAATAAAATCTCTAACACCGTCAATCAACTCAGGCTTCAAATCAGCACAAGTTTCATAATGCATCTATACATCCACAAATGATGATCCATCTACAAAAATATAAATATTCAATTATATTATTAAATTTAATAATAATTTTACTACATTTAACTAATTTATATTGTTAATATAAATACTACATTTCAATATCTACAAAGTTAAAGCTTAATTAATTAATGAAAACTAATTAATTAAGTTCAAGTTCTCAAAATTAAGTTTATATTCCTAATTAAATTTTCAAGTTATTATAAATTAATTAAGTTCAATAAAGTTTTAAAAGGGAAATACTGAGAGACTCCTCAACTTCAACTATCTATGAAGCCTCTAATACTAGGATAGATGTCGGACAAGAGCCACGAAAAAATAAAAAATAACTGGAAAAATAATTTGAAATCCCCTAAAATGTAAGAAGGATCACCAAAGTTATTTGAAGCGCAAAGTGATTTCAATGAAACACATATTTATTATGATCTTGAACACGTGTATCTGCATCATAAAAGGATGTAGGTCGAATGACATCAGTACATTGAATGAATGAGTATGTAATATAGCCGAAAGAAAACAACTGAATAAAAGTACTGCAATAGATAAATATAAACTCAAGTGAATGTAAAGAAATAAAGGAGTTAAATCATTTAAAGCTTTACAAAACTTACTCATCTCTGAACTCAACATAGTAAGTGATACACTAAAATACACTTTAACTCTATTGGGAGATTCTCTAACCGACAATCATAACTATGAGTTATGTGATAATACACTGTCTTATCCATGCTACCAAAACTATCATATACCGTGTCGGGGTATAGAACCTCTCGACTAAGTAGTCCACTAAGTTATAAGGATTCATCTAGAAAGTATGATCCTCTACTCATGATGGCAAGACATGGTTTATGAGAATTTTGAGTTGTCTGAACTCATCCACATATCGGTGCTCAATACTACTCCTAATAATATACATACTCATGATCAAATGTATAAAACATACTCTTTTTCTAGTTTGAGATAATTTCTTATCCTATCCTCTTAAAAGATGTAACTACTCTTAAATGTCTTTGAACTCATAAACTCATTTAGAAATCGAAGTTTCACTTTTCTCGCTCCAAAAATAATATCTTTGGGAAATACTTAGTCTGTTTATACCTTCTCTCAAAACATCTTTTCAGACTCTACTCAAAACTCTTCTTTACTTTTCTCAGAAGTCAATTTAACACAATGATTGGTTAAGAGGATTTCTTAATAAATAACTCAATAATAAGGTCCATGCTAGAAAATAGACATGAAAAATCTATTAAAAATCTTAATACATGATTTACAGCAACTAAACAATTAGGAATAGAAATTCAGAATTCAACGATACAACCCATCTCAAGAATAATTGAAATCAAGGATAAAAACCCTCGATTACTCTTTTACTTGTTTGACAGTAGATATAGGGCATGAGGGAGAATTAATCCAACACTATGAGAGCCTTACATACCTTGGAAGAATAAAGTTCTTGGCAAAATTTATGGAAACTTGAAGAATACTCAAAACCCTAGCTTTTTCTCCTCTTGAAATCTTGCTCTAATGATTTTATTGAAGAACGTATAAAAGATTTTTAACTCTTTAAAGACCCTTAAGTAGGTGTAAAGGGGTCGAGATTTAGGCTTAGAGCATACGGGGAAGTTTAAAATACCCATAATGTCATGCCCCGAGCCTACACCCTAGACGTAACTGGCAATCGAGAACCATTGTTGGCCCAAGTGAACCCTTGGCATGGCTCAATTCTCAGCGGAAGACTTACTCAACAATAAAGGAAACCTCAAATGTAACTTAACTCATAAAGACATCATTACTAAAATTAGTTTAATTCAATATAGTCTAAAATGCTCAATGACATAACTGTTCAACTCAAGTCTTAAACATTTAACATGAGAAATGTAAATGACTCCTCAAAACACTACTATCTAGTAAGCCTCTAATAAATATGAGGAAAGTCGAGACAAGAACCATGACCTCCTAACAATACTGAAAGTAAATGGGAATCATTCCGAAGCAAGGAGGCTCACAAAATCAACTCTGGAACTGCAAGTGGTATCAACTAAGGCTGGGCACCGGACCGGAATGGGACCATCGGACCGGAACGAACCGGTACCGGAATGGAATGGGATGGTTTGATCGGGTTGTTGACCGTACCGGGATGAACCGGACGGGAACTACCAGGATGGAGGTTCAGTTTTGTCCCGTCCCACTATATACCGGGATAGAACTGGGACGGACCGGAATGAACCGGAACGGAACGGGATGGGATAAACGGGACAGCACATATAGCTATTAATTATTATTTTTGAGTTATTTTGAATTATGAAAATACGAATGTTTTTTTTATTTTTCTAAGTTATATTAGTTTATAGTATTTAAGTTTTAAAATTTATAATAATTTTACTTAAGTTTATTTTAAAGATATATTTTTTTAATTTTTACGTATATAAGTTTGTATGTTAAGTTTAATAAAGTTTTTTTTTAAGTTTTTGAGCTTATGTAGTTATGTTATAAGTTTTAAAGATTTGAATCTTTTAAAGTTTATAAGTTATTAAGTTATTAAATTATACTTATAACTTGTAAGTTAAATAACTTAATTAAGTTTATAATTTTAAAAAATTAAATAAAAAAAAATGCTAATAAAAGTAAATAATGACAAAAATATTATTTTTTACTTTAATTAAAAATGATTTATCGGGACCGGACCGGTACCGGACCTGACCGGAACGGAACCAGAATGAACCGGGATGAATCGGTACCGGTATACCGGTACCACATCATGATACCGTTCCGTTCCGTGTACCGGTTCAGTGTATCCCATCCCGTCCCGAATACTACCGGACCGGAACAAACCGGAACAGTACCAGTACAACCTGTTCCGATGCCCAGCCTTAGTATCAACAGTGCGCCTGTTGATGACCCTGGACTCCTGTATCTGGATCATAAAAAGATGCAGGCCAAATGGCGTCAGTACATTGAATGTACGAGCATGCAAGGGGAACTCTAAAACATAGACATAAGCTTGAACTGATAAAAAGGAAGAACATAATCACATCATCTCATCTCAACTCAACTCATGGATACTCAAAGATACTCAAACTCAGAAATGCTCAACTCAATTCAATATTAAAGCAACAATAAAGATGCAGTATAAAGAAATCTTTTAAAATAGTATATAATAACTCAATGTATTTAAGAAAATAGTAATAAACTATTTTACTCTTATTTGGGAGATTCTCTAATCGATAACCATTATTATGAGCTATGTGATGATATAACGTCTCTCCCACGCTGCCAGAACTACCGTATACCTTGCTGGAGTATAAGACATCCTCAACTAAGTGGATCTACTTAGCTATGCCTAAAAGCAATAATTAATCATCTAAAAAGTATGACAAGTTTTACCTATGTTAGCAAACATGGTTTATGAGGACTTTTAGTTGTCTGAACTCATCCCCATATCGGTGCTCAATACTAGTCCCAATAATATAAATCATGCTCGTATTATTAAAAACAAATCCTCACCCTCAAACTTTGAGATTATTCCTTAAAAGGTTCTCTTTTAAGAGATAGTGCTCAAAAACTCCTCATGAACTCATTTGGAAATCAAAGTTTTCTCTCATTTTAAATATAGAACATTTACTTTGGGAAATACTTAGTTGCCTTATAATCATTTTGAAACATTAAATTCGACTCTCCTCATCCTCATACTCAATTATTCAAGTCTTAAAACAAATTATAAAAGTTTGAAAAAGACTTCTCAAAATAATTCAAGGAACTCCATCAAACTTTACTCTCAACTCTATCTTGAATTTTAAATATGAATTCAATAATTATGATTTGGATATACCTGAATTCTCAATGATTAGATATAGTTTGGAGGGTTATAATCAAGAAGAGAGTGAAGATACGTTTTAAAAGAATTCAAACGAGACGAATGACATAAAATATAACACCTCAGAAATCAGAATTGGACTATTCAGCAGAAAAAAGGGAGTCGAAACAAAAAAATTTGAGAACCACGAGCCCCTCCAAGGGCTGTGGATCCCTACACGAGCCGTGGGATGTATTGTAAAAAAGAGTCAGAGCCACCAAAGATCAGATGTTGAACCACGGAGCCCACCACAGACCATGGTATCGATGACGGGCCATGGATGGGTCCGTCGTCCCGAGCCAGCAGACCCTTCCCTAGCCCAAGTGAAGAACCACGGTGGCCTTCACGGTCTGTGGTCCTTCACACAGTCCGTGAAGTGGATAGTATATGGGAGTGCCAGAACCCGTAGACACTGGCCAGCAACCATGACCCACCTGATGGGTCGTGGTCCCTTTGACGGCCCATCAATGGCTCCGTGGTTGGCCTCCATTAGCTTTTAAGTCAGGGTCATTATGATCTTTTTCCCTATGCATTGGGCATTTAAACTACGTTGTTTAATACCTAAACTACATCATTTTACTCAATTTAAGCCTAATAAATTAGTCAGAACCTAACCAAAACCTTTATTCACAAAAAAATCATCCAAACTTAGAGCAAAAAGGAGAAGAAAGAGGGACCAGTTTCCCAAGAACAACCAGAAGGTTTGCTTCAAGTTTCAGCCCCAAAATCAAAGGATTTCTCCGTAAATTTTGTCACCGGGTATGTGGATTTCACCAGTGGGTATCTTTCATCCACTAGGTCCTTAGAATTCAGTCAGTTATTTGATTTTATATAGCTTGTTTAGACCTAGAGTTTCTAAAAGCTTGGAGAATTATTATGATTTTAGTTGTTATAATATACATAATCTAAACATCATGTTTTCTTGGAAACGTAGTTTAATTCCTTGTATGAAACTCAGAGCCCTAGTTTGTATAAATTCTCTTAGTTCATGAATTATACTTGCTAGTCCAGTGATGAGTCTGAGATTTGAACTCATTTAGGGCTTTGTTTATATAGAACTATTGTCCTCAAATACCTTATTTGTGATAATTACTGATGTAAAATCCTTGATTTTTAGGTTTATGGGTTGAGGAACAAAGTAAAGACACTACCAAGCAAAAAGGAACAAAACAGGCTGAAAGGATGAAGAAAGGCAGTTTGGTGATCGCCAAGATCGCTTGGCGAATCGCCAAGATCGCTTGGCGAATCGCCAAATGGTTATCTGACCGCCTAAAGTTCCAGTGTGCCAATCCCTGAAGTAAAGAACCAAGTCGACAATGGAAAAGAGCAATCGGTGGATCGTCGAGAAGTTCTGCGACACAATGCTATATCGCCCAAAGTTACAGACCTTAAGGATGTTGAATTTCAAGGCAGAAGGGTGATGGAAGTGACCAAAGGGCGGCTCGCCTAGTGGTTCGGCGAACCCAACTTACTTCGCCGAGTGAATCTTCACAACACATTTTTGGTGACTATAAATACATATTTGAACATTTAGTTTAAGGAGACGAGATCATATATTTTTTTTAGTTTATCATCAAATTTTGAGACTTCTAAGAGAGTTTTCTCTAGTTTTTCCTAAGTTTTGAAGAATTGAAGTTTTTCACTTTTAATAAATTGGAAGTGGGTCTTTGATATTCTTCGAATTGGAGCATTGTAAGGACGAATCTACACTTACCTAGTTGATGGATAATTAATTTGGTAACTGTTTTTATCGTTTTATAATGTCTAGCTAAAACCCCAATTCTTGGGGTGTGATTACGTGATTATGGGATGATTTAGCTTATGGGTATTCCTAATTTTTAGTTTAACTGCTATTCAAAATTGAGTTCAATCATTTATTATGGTTAAATTTAAGAATTGTAGTTGCAAATGCAGTTCTACCTTTGTGTTCTTGACTTGCTCGAGAGAGAGGTTTTAGAACTAAGGTTTTTGATTGATGGTATGTAGGTATTGGGTTGACCTGGGTTCAGCTCG
The DNA here is from genome assembly GCA_029582685.1 of Solanum piurae. Lineage (NCBI taxonomy): Eukaryota > Viridiplantae > Streptophyta > Magnoliopsida > Solanales > Solanaceae > Solanum > Solanum piurae. The sequence continues at coordinate 16,362 of JAJOOO010023104.1, read as the reverse complement.
AGAGAGTGAATCCTAAACCCTTTTCCACATATTCAGCTCGAGAGAGTGAATGGACTAAGGTATGGGCTGTCTTTAATTTCCATGCTTGTTGATGTTCGAGAGAAATCAACTTGATGCAGGATAAATTGTTCGACAGAAAATTTACCTTCCTTATTGCCTACCTTGCTCACTAATATCTAGCTAATTACTAATAATTGCAATAACCCATTCATCTATATTAGCCTATAATCGATCACATCCCAAGAACCCATCTCATTATTCTTATTTCATCTTGTTTGCCGATGTTTGAAGTTGATAATTTCAAACCAAACCCCCCATTTGACATTCGTGTCACCCCCTGATTTGAATGATGTCTATATTTGATCATTTCTATTCCTATGACTGATTTGATCATGTTCAAACTTCCAAATTGAATCTTAAACACGTACCACTCTCTGTGGGATTCGACCCCAACTCATTTAGTTGGGTTTATGCTGATTTGAGATCATAGACACTTAAAACTGGATAAATATCCTTTCATGATGTAGGCTCATGTACTCAGCATCCAGATCGTGCTTAGATCGATTCTCGGTCGGCATTCAGCAGCTTCAGTGGTGAGTGCTCATACTTCGAGGACAATAGACATGTTTTTCATTTTAGAATTTTATTCAGATATTAGTTTTGTTAGATCTACCTGGGGGCATGTCCCAGCAACTCAACTCAGTTAGAGGATTTTTAAACATAGTAATAGATTCAGCTTGAGTTGTTAAGTAGTTGTCAGTTATCACTAAACACTTAGTATGTTTTATATATTTAGACTATTTGGGTTTCGTTCCCAAATTTTAGATATCCATTCTTTTAGTTTCTACATAGTACATGTCTTATTTAGTTATTCTCAGTATGCTTGATCCATGCCATACATAGGGTTAGTTTGGGGTCACTCGTGATCTTAGGTCCCGTGTTACATCAATGGGGTAGCCTCGTGGTGTGATAGAAAATGAGCGGGGGCATGTGACCTTGGCGCATTCCTGGTGCAGGGTGCCAACTCTAAACTTCAGAGTACCATTTCTGACTCAAGCGAAAATTCACGCATGGAGAAGTTAGTGTACAACCCTTTATCTTTGAGAGTTTGGAGAACTACTCTGAGATGATTAGCATGATCATCCTCATTTCTTCAATAAATCAGAATGTCATCAATAAATACGATAACAAACATATCAATATATAGCTTAAAAACTATGTTCATAAGGTCCATGAACACTGCAGGAGCATTAGGCAAACCAAAAGACATAACAAGAAACTCATAATGACCATAATGGGTCCTGATGTTGTCTTCGGAATGTCACTTTTTATTACTATCCACTGATGATAGCGTTTTTAGACTTTAGAATGACGTGATTTTAATCAGCTTTCACCCCTTAATTTTAGTGAAAAACATGTAGACTTAGTGGGGTAAGGAAAAGACCAAAATACCCCTTCATAATTTGGATAAATTTCCTTAACTGGACAGGCTGAACTCAAAAGGGCATATCTCCCTCATCTAAATTCAGAATTTAGCAAACTCGGTGGCATTGGAAAGAGGACTCAAAGATATTTCATTTCATATCTTATTGGCGACCTAACACATCATGTACTGAAAGTTATGCTCATTTCAAGTTAACCCAAAACTCACAATTGAAGTCTAACTTGCACAAATTTCAATTTAGCTCTTTCTAAAATTAGCTCTTTCAAAGACCGAGGTGTTACACTCAATTAATTAGAAAACACAAAACCCCAGTTGTGCTTGACGGAGGTCCTGTTGACCCATCACTAGGATGACTATCTGTCACCTGTCATCGTCAAAAACACCTGAAACACAAAAATCTTTACGTAGTTGATGGACCAGATGACAGACTGTTAAGCACTTGACTTCCCATTGTAACGACTGATTCCCATCATTATAGAAAGTCCAACAGGGAAAATTTTGGGCCGGAAAACTTTTTGGTTAATATCTGGAAATTTCCCAACCTAGTCCAGATTTGGAAGACATCGGAGTCAGTGAGGTCTAGGTAAATCTGGTAACGAATGGGAGGTCTAATTATGAATTTGACCACATGAGTAGATAGCTAAGATGTTAAGGAAACCATACGACAAATTGAATTCGGGCAAATAGAACTCCCGAAATTGATCTTAGCGTGAACATGTATTTTCTAGATGTCATTGGATAAAGGTGTGTTGTGAAATGGGGTTTGGAACTTTTAAATTAGTTCTCTATTTATGTACAAGCCGCTGAGGCGGGATATTCCCGTCAGGCCGATGCCACTGTGGCGGGACTTGGGCCGCCATAATGGGACTTGGGCCGCCATAGCGGGACAAATGCGACTTAAAGTCAAAATTAAACCCCAACTCATTTTATTCTACATTATACAAACTTGAAAGCTAAGGAACGAACCCGGGGGTTTTCTTGATAGTTTTCCACCATTCTTGAGGCTAAAGGTAAGGTTTTCACTCCCCGAATCTATTTTTTCAATCCATAAAATGTAAATTTGTGGGTAATTATCAATGCGGAAGGGTTTTGATCTAGGAATTGTGGTGCAAAAGCCCTAATTTAGATATTGGGATCATGGGTTTGATCTAGGGTTTATAGTTTTTACTTCAATTCGGGTAATTAGAAATCATTTATTCAGTCCCATGTAATTATGATTGTTTGTAGACCAAGAACAAGTAGAAACAATCCGGGAGGGGAAGAATCAAGTTTCTTAGGGGATTCAAGCTTTGTTTGAGGTAGGTGATGGTTGTGATTTCACGATTATGTGATATGTGTTTGTTCTTGCTTCATTATGATGCTTGCATGTATGCGTATGTTGCATTATTGATCACACCAATTGTAATTGAGTATCAACGAATAATTATATGCTATGAATCACTCTTGATTGTATGATTATTGAGAATGTACATTGTGATTGTGATTGTGGTTGTTGATGGGATCGGATGCCATATATCGGCATACTAACTGGGATTGGATGCCACATATCGGCATACTAACTGGGATCGGTTGCCACGTTCCAACATAAAGATTGGATCGGGTACCACGAACTCGTACACTAATAGTTTGGGTTTGGCTTTCAAGTGAGGACCAATGACTTGTTATAAATGCATGTAGTTGAGAATGTGATAATCAATACTATATATGTTCGGTATATGCATGCTTATAATGTTGTATTGACTTGCTTATGTTGCATTTAGTGGGATCACCACGTGATCCTACCAGTACATGGTGGTGGTGTACGGATACTGCACTTGCTCTTTCTTTGTTGAGTACAGGGCATCTTCAGGAGGCTATTGACATACCTCGGTTAGAAGATCAATGATCGCCGACCAAATTCAAGGGTGAGCCAGTTCTTCCAAGCTTCCTTGAGTTCTCTTTTTGTTTAGTCAATCTTATTAGAACTTAAATTAGTTCATTAGATATTCTTATGTAAGTTGGGTTGTTCCCATTTCTTTTAGAGTTTTGGTTCATTGTTAGAAGATTTGGTACATTGATTTTCAGGTTCTAGCCATTTAAATTTTACAATTCATTGTTAGATCATTTGGAAGTTTATGGGAACTTTAGTATTTAGTTATTTAAACCTGCTTCCGTAGCTTTAAATTATTTAGTTGGGTTGTAGTAATGGTTCTCTCACCGGAGGATTAGCGTGGGTGTCACTCACGACGGTCTGGGTCATGACAAAATTTGTATTAGGGCCCTAGGTTCGTTGATCTTGATGTATCAAAAAAATTCTAGTAAAGTCTTGCAGAACGTTATGGAGATGCGTGTACTTTTCTTCGAGAGGCTATAGGACTTTAGGAAATCTCTCTATTTTCTCTTGTCTCCTTTCGTGCTATAACTTAGGTCCAATTGGTATCCTAGTGATATTAATTGGTATCTAACCTCCTTCACTCTTTTGTCTGAAATGGGTAACAATAAGTTCAACGGTGTCAGGCCTATAGCTTCCGTAAATGTACTAACTGAGGAATCCACTACAAGAGGCTGCAGTCGAGGCAGGGGTAGAGGAAGAGCAAGGGGTAGAGGCCATGGAAAAGTAGCACCTACTAGGGGTGAAGCTCCAGTTGAGAATGCTCCCAAGAATGAGGCCCCTCCTGCGCACCACGAAGAGGTAGAGGAGAATTTTAAGGATGAGAATGAGGAAGATATTGGACAAGAGAAAGAGGTGCAAGTAGAGGCTACCAGTATTCCCCCTCTAGACCTAGTGTTAGCTCAACATATTATGTCTTTCTTGAAAGGATTTATTGGTCCTAGAGTGCTTCCCTCTGTTCAAGCCACTCAGGCTCCCGCTCATCCCCCTATTGCTAACACTGCCCCCAAGGTGGGTGGAACTGGAGGTACTGATGCTTTCTTCCATCCTTTGATGGGTCCTATTATGACTGGTAATGAGCATGAAATGTTGACTAAGTTTTTGAAGCTTAAGCCTCCTGTGTTTCTTAGTTCTGAGAGTGAGAATGCTTATGATTTCATTTTAGATTGCTATGAGAGGCTACATAAGTTGGGAATTGTCCATCAGAATGGAGAAGAGTTCGTTACTTTCCAACTTCAGGGCAGAATGGAGAAGAGTTCGTTACTTTCCAACTTCAGGGCGAGGCAAAACAGTGGTGAAGAGCTTATGTGAAATGCAGATCTTCAAACTTACCCCACTCACTTGGACACAGTTTCATGCTCTGTTTCTAGAAAAATGTGTGCCTCGGACCTTGAGACATCGTAAGAAAGATGAGTTCATGTATTTGGAGCAAGGTGGTCTGATTGTGGTTGCTTATGAGGCAAAGTTCTATGCTTTGTCTAGATATGTTACGCAATTGGTGACTACTGAGGAAGAGAGGATTTGTCTGTATGTTACATGACTGAATTCTGTGTTACAGGTATTTTCTGTTCATATGACCTCTACAGGAAAAAGTTTTAATGAGGTGACAAACTTTGTGAAGAAAGTGGAAGGGTGAGGCGAGACAGTCAGGCTAAGGCATTGGCTAATAAAGAAAAGAATTTAGGTAACTTTCAGGATTCCTACTCCAGAGGTTCAGGTAGGCCCACACTTGCAGCCCAGCCAATCCAGTCCGCTATGCCCGCTTCTATAGGTATCTCTCCACCTCTGAATTTGATTCAGGATAGCTAGGGAATTGCACCTTCAGCAGGCAGCGGGCTATCTTTTGATCGCACTTGCTATAATTGTGAAGAACATGGGCATATGGGAGATATGATCCCCACCCACGCATGTTATATTTCGCACAGCAGCAGTCTAAGGCAGTGATACCCGCGGGGAATGGTTATAATGGTCTAGGACGTCCACAAGGTGGGTGAGGAGGTAACCAACGAGGATGTTGAGGTCGGTAAAATGGTAATGCAGGCAAAGGTGCAGCGCAACGGGACAGGGAAGTTTCCCATCAAGATGACAAAGCTCAGTGTTATGCCTTTCTGAGCAAGACCGAGGCAGAGGCATCTGATGCGTACTATTCTTATCTATGACCAGATGGCTAATGTGTTATTTGATTCGGGTTCCACTTATTCTTATGTGTCAGCATTTTTTGCCTCAGAATTTGATATGATTTGTGATATACTTGATGCCCCCATCCATGTTTCTACCCTCGTTGGAGAGTTTGTCATAGTCACCCATATCTATCGTGCTTGTCCTATCTTTTTTATGGGTTTTCCGAATTAGGTTGATTTGGTTATTTTGGATATGACTGACTTTAATATAATCTTAGACATGACTTGGTTGACCCCCTATTATGCTGTGTTAAATTATAACACTAAGTATGTGACTCTAGCGATCCTCAGTAGGGAAAAGTTAGAGTGGGAAAGGGGTGTACAAGCCTAAGCAAGCTAAGATCATATCCTTCATTTGGGCTAGGAAACTGGTAGGGCAGGGTTGTTTGCCTTATTTGTCTCATATCCGAAATGTTGAGGTTGAGTCTCCCTCTATTGAGTCTATTCCTGTGGTGTTAGAATTTAGAGAAGTGTTCCCCACTAATTTTCCTGGTATGCCTCTGGATAGATATAGATTTCTGCATTGATTTGGAACCTAGTACCCACCCCATTTATATTCCTCCATATCGTATGGCTCTGGCAGAATTAAGAGAGATTAAGGCTCAAATCCAAGAGTTTTTTATAAAGGATTTATTCATCCTAGTGCTTCCCCTTGGGGTGCTCTTGTCTTGTTTGTTAAGAAAAATGATGGTAGTATGAGAATGTGGATAGACTATAGTCAATTGAATAAGCTCACCATTAGAAACAAGTATCCATTGCCTCAGCTAGACAATTTTTTTGACCAATTGCAAGGTGCATCAATCTTCTCTAAAATTGATCTGAGGTCTGGTTAACATCAATTAAAAATTAGGCCTGAGAATGTTCCCAAGACGGCGTTTAGAACCCGTTATAGGCACTATGAGTTCCTAGTTATGTCGTTCGGATTGATGAACGCGTCTGTAGCTTCATGAGTTTGATGAATGTGGTGTTCAAACCCTTTCTGGATTCGTTTGTGATAGTGTTTATTGATGACATTTTGGTTTATTCGAGAAGTAAGGAAGAGCATGCCGACCATCTTCGTGTTATTCTGGGTGTTCTTGGGAAACAAAATTTGTATGCAAAATTTTCTAAGTGCAAATTTTGGTCGACTTCGGTTGCTTTCTTGGGGCATGTAGTTTCAAAAAGAATGGGTAATGGTAGATCCCCAAAAGATTGAGGCGGTTAAGGATTCGGTCCGACCAAGTTCTTTGATTGAAATTAGGGGTTTTGTGGGGCTCGCTAGTTACTACCACTGGTTTGTGAAAAACTTTGCTTTTATTGCCACACATCTCACAAATTTAACCAAAAATGAGGTATATTTTGAATGGACTGAAAAATGTGAGGAGAGCTTTCAAAAGCTCAAGACTCTTTTGACCACAATACCTATTCTAGCACTATCGATGGAAGGTAAAGATTTTGTTGTTTATTGTGATGCGTCACATTTTGGTTTGGGTGCAGCGTTGATGTAGGGTAAGAATGTTATAGCTTATGCATCGCGATATTTGAAGGTGCATGAGAGGAACTATCCAACACATGATTTAGAGTTGGCAGCGGTAATGTTTACTCTTAAGATTTGACGGCATTACCTTTATGGGGTTAAGTGTGAGGTATTTACTGATCATCGTAGTCTACAACATGTGTTCAGTCAAAAGGATCTGAATTTGAGACAGATAAGGTGGATGGAGTTACTCAAGGATTATGATGTGACCATCCAATACCATTCGGGCAAGGCTAATGTAGTGGAGGATGCATTAAGTCGAAAGGCGATGAGTATGGGTAGTTTAGTCTACTTGAGTGTATCCAAGCGACCCTTGGCTAAGGAAATTCAAACTTTGGAGTTTAAGTTCATGCTGTTGGGCATCTCAGAGAAAGGTGGGGTGTTAGCTAGCATTGAAGTAAGGGTCACGTTTATTGAGGAGATCAAGGCCAAATAATTTGAGGATGAAAATCTAAATGAGCTTAGGAAGAAGACGATGATTGGAAAGGCACAAGAGACCACTCTTGATATTGGTGGTGTGCTCAGTTTTAAAGGGAGGATTTGTGTTCCTAGAGTGAGCGACTTGATTCAGAATCTATTGACCGAATCCCATGGCTCAAGGTATTCCATTCATCCGGGTGTGACTAAAATGTACCGAGATTTGAAGCAACTTTATTGGTGGCCTGGCATGAACAAAGATATAGTGGAATTTGTGGCTAAGTGCCAAAATTGTCAACAAGTAAAATATGAGCATCAAAGGCATGCAGGTTTGCTTCAGAGAAGTCAATTCCAGAATGGAAGTGGGAAAGGATAGCTATGGATTTCGTAGTTGGTCTTCCCAAGACATTGGGAAAGTATGATTCTATTTGGGTAGTAGTGGACATATTGACTAAGTCAGCCCATTTCATTCCAGTCAGAACAAACTATAATGCGCAACAATTGGCTAAGGTTTATGTGAAAGAGATAATAAGGTTGCACGTAGTGCCCCTTTCTATCATTTCAGACCGTGGTACACAGTTCACATCCAAGTTTTGGGGAAAATTACATGAGGAGTTGGGTACTCAACTCACTTTTAGTACAGCCTTCCATCCGCAGAAGAACGAACAATCGAAAAGGATCATTCAAGTGTTAGAGGACATGTTGAGGGCATGTGTGATTGACTCTTGAGGGCATTGGGATAAGTTCCTACCTTTGTGTGAGTTCTCTTATTATAATAGTTATCGTTGTAGCATTGATATGGCATCATTTGAGGCACTTTATGGGAGAGGATGTAGATCACCCAGAGATGGTTTGAGGTTGGAGATGTGAAACCTTTGGAGGTTGACTTAGTGAGGGATGCTCAAGATAAGGTAAGAAACATCCAAGCTAAGCTCCTAGCCACCCAAAATAGACAGAAAAAGTATGCGGATCATAAGGTAAGAGACATGGAATTTCAGACTGGTGAGAACGTTCTTCTTAAGGTATCACCCATGAAAGGGGTGATGATATTCGGCAAGAGGGGCAAGCTTAGTCTTCGATACATTGGGCCATTTGAAGCTCTTGACCGTGTAGCACCATCGGCGTATAGGTTGGCTTTACCGCCTAACTTATCAGAATTTCATCCAGTCTTTCATGTATTCATGTTGTAGAGATATCATGGAGATGGGGATTACATCATAAAATAGGACTCAGTTTTGTTAGACAAAGACCTTCAATATGAGAAAGAACTGATTGCAATTCTTGATCGTGATGTTCGAAAGCTGAGGACTAGAGAGATTAAGTCCGTGAAAGTTCAATGGAAGCATCATTCAATTGAGAAAGCCACTTGGGAAACCAAGAAGGACATGCAAGACAAGTATCCCCAATTGCTCAATGATTCAAGTACTACTCCTCTCCTGTTTTAGCCTGCTTTTCCTAGTTTGTCACCCGGGGATGAGTGAGGGGTAAATTGGTATCTATTGTAACGACCGGTTCGCGTTGTTATATAACGGCCAAAGGGGAAAATTTTGGGCCGCAAAACTTTTTGGTAGTTTATGGAAATTTCCCAATCTAGTCCAAATTTGGACAAAATCGAAGTCAGTGTGGTCTAGGTAAATCTGGTAACAAATGGAAGGTCTAATAATAAATTTCACAACATGAGTAGATAGCTAAGACGTTAAGAAAATCGTACGACTTTACGGAATTGAATTCGGGAGAGTAGAACTCCCGAAATTGATATTAGCGGGAACGAGTATTTTCTGAGTGTCATGGGATGAAGGTGTGTTGTGAAATGGGGGTTTGGAACTTTTAAATTAGCTCTCTGTTTCCGTGCAAGTCGCTGAGGCAGAATTTTCCTACCAGGTGATGCAGTTGTGGCGGGACTTGGGCCGCCATAGCGGGATAGACGCGACTTAAAGTCAAAATTAAACCCCAAAAATGTTTTATTCTGCAATTTACGAATTTGAGAACTAAGGAAAGAACCCAGGGGTTTTCTTGACAGTTTTCCACCATTCTTGAGGCTAAAGGTAAGGTTTTCACTCCCCGAATCCATTTTTTGATCCGTAGAATGTAAATTTATGGGTAATTATCAATGGGGAAGGGTTTTGATATGGAATTATGGTGGGAAAAGCCCTAAATTAGATATTGGGATCAAGGGTTTGATCTAGGGTTGATAGTGTTGACTTCAATCCGGGTAATGAGATATCGTTTATTGATTCCCGTGTAATTATGATTATTTGTAGACCAATAACAAGCGGAAAAATCCGGGACAGGAAGAATCAAGTTTCTTAGGGGATTCAAGCTTTGTTTGAGGTAGGTGATGGTTGTGATTTCACGGTTGTGTGATATATGTTTGTTCTTGCTTCATTATGATGCTTGCATGTATGTGTATGTTGTATTATTGATCACACTAATTGTAATTGAGTATAAACGAATAACTATATGACATGAATCATTCTTGATTGTATGATTATTGAGAATGTACATTGTGATTGTGATTGTGGTTGTTGATGGGATCGGATGCCACGTACCGGGCATACTAACTGGGATCAGTTTCCACGTATCGACATACTAACTGGGATCGGTTGCCACGTTCCGGCATAAACATGAGATCGGTTGCCACGTTTCGGCATGAACATGAGATCGGTTGCCATGTTCCGGCATAAACATTGGATTGGGTACCAAGAACCAGTACACTAACATTTTGGGTTTGGGTTCTATGAGAGGACCAATGACTTGTTGTAAATGCATATTGGTGAGAATGTGATAATCAATATTGTACATGTTCGGTATATGAATGCTTATAATGTTGTTAACTTGCTTATGTTGCACTTAGTGGGATAGCCGTGTGATCCTACCAGTACACGGTGGTTGTGTACTGATACTGCACTTCCTCTTTCTTTGTTGAGTACAAGGCATCTTTAGGCAGCTACTGACAGACCTCGTTTAGAAGATCAATGATCGCCAACTGAATTCAAGGGTGAGTCAGTTCTTCCAGGCTGCCTTGAGTTCTCTTTTTGGTTAGTCCATCTTATTCAGACTTAAATTAGTTCATTAGAGATTCTTATTTTAGTTGGGTTGTACCTATTTCTTTTACACTTTTGCTTCATTGTTAGAAGTTTTGGTACATTGATTTTCAGGTTCTAGGTATTTAAATTCTGCAATTCGTTGTTAGATCTTTTGGAAGTTATTGGGAATTTCATTATTTAGTTATTTAAACCTGCTTCTGTAGTTTAAATTGTTTTGTTGGGCTGTAGTAATGCTTCTCCCACTGGAAGATTAGTGTGGGTTCCATTCACAGCGGTCTGGGTCGTGACACCCGTCAAGGTTGCTGTCAATTTTTTTCTAATATGACAATCTCTGGTAAAACGACCATAACATTTTACTCCCAACTCCAAATGAGGCAAACTCGGTGGAGTTGTAAAAACGACTCAAATACCTTCAATTTGATAGGTCATTGCCACACGATTCATTATGTGTTGGGAGAAATGATTGTTTGAAGTTGACCTATATAGAATCTTATGTCAAAACTTAATTAGTAAAGAAGCTTTCAACTCAACATTGTGCTAGGGGGTTCTTTTGACCTTAATTCAAATCCAAATCCATTTCAACACTAGAGAATTGACCTTTACACATATGAGAAATTTAAGAATTTGTAACATCTCGCTAATTGAAAGAACTAGAAAGAGCTAGAATTAGAAAGAGTCATTTTTGGAAAGAATGAAAAATATGGAAATTTGTTCAAGTTAAGAATGATTTTTTGGTCAACTTCAAATGACCATAACTCCTAGATCAGGATGAGTTAGGTGTTTTTCCAGATACCGTAGGAAAGATCGTCGAATTATCTTTCCAACTCCGCCGAGTTTGTGTGATTCTGAGTTCGTATGAGTGAGATATTCCCTTTGGAAGTTGGGCTGTTTGAATAAGGAAAGTTCAATCCGGATTTTGAAAGGGTAGTTTGGTCTTTTCCTTGCCGTATTAATTTAATTCGTTTTAGTGAATTAATTAAGGGTCTAAACTGAACTTGGTCAGTTTATGCTCTACAATATTGAGTTAGGATTTTTAGATAAGAGAAAAGAAGAGGAGAAGAAGCAAGAACCATCAAATTCTCGAAGCTAAGATCGTGGATTTCGTCAAGGGGTGATCCCTACGAGGTATGTGAGGCTTCCTTAACATTGGATTCGTTAACCCACGTGCCAAACATGTTTATTTCAATATGAATTAATCCTAAAAGGGTTGAAAGTTTGATGTTCTTGATAGGTATTCTTGAATTTGATGTCGTTTTTTATATGTATTCTTGAATTTGATGTCGTTCTTGAATTGGGCTGATATTGAGAAGTTTCTGAGATCTTTACGTTGAATTATAGACTTTTTTTGAGTTGAGTTCTTAGATACATATGCTGGGTATCTAAATCTAAAGAGAATTTGAGAAAAATAGTCGAGTTTAGGTGAATTGGGACTGGAAAACGAAGAAGGAATAAGTCAGGCAAATCTGGGTACCAGGTCCACGCCTGTTCCTCAAATTTGGAAAATATTCCCTCGCGTCGTGGAGCAGTCACGGACCGTTCTGCCTCAAAAATTATTTTCGCGACCAAAATTTAAATACATCTCCGCATCACGGACTAGTTTCCAGGCAGTGAATTCTTGATTATTTCTCATGTTTAGCTATCTGAAATCATTCCTAAACATCATGAGATCTTTCCTATCACAAATCACGATCCTTGAATTTGTAATTCAATTCAAGGAAAGTTAAGAGTCAAGTTAAGAGAAGTTCATAGAGTCTTCCAAAAGTCTTTTACAAATGTTTTAACTTTGTTTTAATACTTAAGTTTTGAGTTGAGTAAAGAGTAAAGATTGAAGTCTTTTCTTCAAAAGAGTATATCGGGACTATGTATTCCCAAAGAGTAAATGTTTTCACATTTTAACAAGAAAGGAAACTGAGATTTCCAAAAGACCCTTTGAGCTAGTTTTCAGTAAAGAGCAAATGCTTTCATAATTAAGCAAGAGAGGAAACTTTGATTTCCAAGATAGCCTCTAAGCTAAGTTTTGAACAATTATCTCAAACCACAGAAAGAAATTATGTTTTTAAACATAAAGAGCTAGTATATTTTGGGAATAGTATTGAGCACCGATATGGAGGAGAGTTCAGATAACTCTGAGCCGCCATAAACCATGTAGCCATCATGGGTAGAAAAGGGTCATACTTATTAGATGATTCTTGAGTGCTTTTTAGCATAGACTAGTGGATCAACTTAGTAGTTCAAGTTCTATACCCTTGGCAAGGTATAGGACGGCCCTGGCAGCTTGAGGCAAAACGTTGTATCATCACAATAGCTCTTACATGATGGTTGTCGGTTAGAGAAACTCCCACAATAGTATTGTGTATTCTTATATATATTGAGTAAATTGTATTTTTATATACATTCAGAGTTCATTTGTATATTTGCATACATACAGAGTTATTATTGTATTTTTAAATACACAGAGTGGTTATCCATGTTTTCAAAGCTTTTCTTTATAATGCATTTACATTATTTCTTTATATTGAAATGAGTTCAGTTGAGTTGAGTTGAGCCCAGGTAAGTGTTTCTTTCAGACTCTTTTCAAGCTTATGTTATGGTTAGCATTCCAACTCGCATACTCGTACATTCAATGTACTGATGCCAGTTGGCCTGCATTGTATTATGATGCAGATGCAGGTAATCATGATCAGCATCCAGTGCTTCGTTGATCCAGTGAGCACTCAGAGTCAGTTGGTGAGCCTCCTAGATTTTCGAAGGATCCTTTTATTTCTTTCAGTATTTTACTTTATTAGGATGTCGTGGGTCTTCTCCCGACATCCATCTCAATTGTTTAGAGGTTTCATAGACAGAGTTAGTTGAAATTAGTTCATATGTCTTTACTTTTCTTTTTCAGTTAAGTTGAGACTTGAGTTGCCACTATGGCCAGTGAATGTTATTTAATACATTCTAAGTTATATATTGAGCAGTTCAGTTTACTTTTTTTAAAAGTATTTATCATGAGTAAGTCTTCTGCTGAGTAAGTAATCCAGGCCAAGGGTTTGCTTGGGGCCAGAAATGGATCTCGAGTGCCGGCCATGTCCAGGGTGTATGCTCGGGGCATGAAAGAATTACCCGCTACGACTTTAAATGAAAATAATTTGGTTCAAGCCTTAGCTTAGAAATTTTTGGGGTGTTACATGTCAGTCCATTTGACATTTGCAGTCGCGTTGGGATGTGTCGTGAGTGTAATCTTTGCCTTAGTGAAGCCCGGTTCGCAATCGTGAATGCCAGATTTTTCTCAGGGTTCACTTTTGTGAACAAGATGTCACTTTTGGAACATTAGAGAGGGGTGTAAGCTTATCAATTTCAGGTTTGAGCCCTATTTTCCATAATTGAGCTTTGTAAAATCTTTGAATGCGATTTTGAAGATATTTCTTGGGTTAAATTATTTGAATAAGACTTCGTAACTCTAAAACTTCATTCTTGTTAATCATTTATGGATTTTAACATCAAAATTTGGAATTTTGATTGACAAATGGCATGATTTTTTATGAACTTGAGATCTAAACTAAAATAGTGATTTTGAACTGATTTTAACTCCTTTTTTTATATCGTTTTCACCAATGAGTTCCAAATACCTTGGGTAACATTTCCAAGTAAAGATTTTTGAATTCAAACCTCATTTTGGAAATTGGGTTTTTGAGTTAATTGACCCATTTTTTAAATATATGAATTAATAGTTGTTATTTACGGAATTTTATTGTGATTACTTGATTGAACTAGATTATGGGGTGTTGGATATTATTCAAAAGGGAAAAACTCAAGTCTTGGATTGACATTGATTGAATTAAAGCAAGTGATTTCCTAAATCTTGTAAATCTAGTTGATTCGTGTATTTCCCTTCATTGTGTGTGCTGAGGAGTAATGGGAATGAGGTGATTGGTTCATTGTTCCACTTGATTAATCTTAATGAATAAAAATGGGATTAAACAAAAGGTAACTTGTTGGTCATAATGCTTTGTGAATTGTCTTGTGTTGAACCCTATTTAATTGATTGGTGAAATGCTTGATGACATTAATGTAGAATTGAATTGCTTGAATTGTTATCTCTTCCTTATGGTGTGAAATTGTGTATACGCATCAATGTTATTGTGCACCGTGATGAGACAAGTAATGTTATACCGAACAGAAATAGTTCCGGCAAGTGACATGATATATAAAAAGCCCAAGGGAAATGATTTCGGCTAGTGACATGATACATATAAAGTGAAGGAAAATGGTTTCGGCTAGTGATAATGTGTCGAAGGAAAATGGTTCCAGCAAGTAATGTGATATAAAGCCGAAGAAAATGGTTTCAACTAGTAATTTGATATAAGCCGAAGCGAAATGGTTTCGGCTAGTGATATTGTGCCGCAAGAAAAGGGTTCCAACAAGAGTTGACTATTGTGGTTTGATGCATTTTGTACTTTTGATTAATCTACTTGTTACTACAAGAAAAAAAGCCTCTAAGGAAGGGAAATCTAGTCCCTGAAAGTGCAAATCTGGTCCCAAATGTGCATTGAAACCAGAAAAATTTGGTCGTCACTCGTCCTAGAAATTGCCGTCGTCACTGGTCAATAAGGACGAGTTCAAGAAACTAGTCCCTAAATAGTGTTTGAACGAGAAAATTCTGGTCGTGAAATCCTTTTAGAGACTACATATCTAGTCTCAAATAGGTCATTGATATGTTTGCATTCAGGTCGTTAATCCTCTTTTGCAACCTTCCGCAACCTAGTCCTAATAAATCATTAGAGACGAGTGTGACCTGGTCCTCGAATAGTTTTAGAGACCATGAACAATCTGCTTAGCTGTAGCGACCTTAACACACTAGTCCTAGAGAAATTTTAAAGACGAACAACAACCTGGTCCCCTAAAATAGCTTTACAGACGAGCATCATTTCTAGTCCTAGCTTATTCATTAGAGACGAGTAACAATTTTGGTCATGCATTGACCTTTAGAGACAATAATTTTGGTCTCTAATTGACAACCATTGATTCTACAACCATTGATATCACAAAAAATCTATACTCATCAACAAATAATATCAAATTAATTACTACCAAAAATCTGAATACTAAAAAAAGATGATATAGAGAGGGGGCAAGACTAGAGAAATAAAGAGTGCGATTGATTATAATAAATTTGTTAACATCCTATGATGTTAGTTTCAATATTTGCTTAATTCACAAAAACAACATAGATAGCATTCAAGGTTTTGCATAACGTTCATAGCAAACTAATATTAACGCATTAGTGCATCTTCTAAACTTGTATCTTCACTGAAGAATGAACAAATGTTGGGCAGAAAACTTAATGTTAAGTCCTTGTCAAGTGATATCCAAAAACATCTACAAAACCTGCAAGAAATAAGAAAAAATTATTAGAAAAACTTCAAGACACATTAATCAAGAATCAAACATTTATTTTAAAGAACCATAATAACTATATAAAATTTAGTAAAACAACTTTTTAACAATGGTAAAACAGAAAATGGACACGTTCTGGATGAACAACTAGGCAGAAAATGGTAAAACAGAGAAGCTGACAGCAATATATGCAGAAATTTTTAAAACAAAGTTTGTGTTGTTATGCAGCTGTGCAGAAAATAAAAATAGAGACTAACATGATTAAGAAAGTTCTACAGTTATGTTCTTAATGTTGCACCCACAAGGATATTTCATATTCAAATTCCAATCCACAAAGGATACGTAGCAGATCCTACAAGTCGGGTCTTACATGCTCAAGAAAAAACCTATGGTGCTCATGCTGTGGGAGGTTCGATTTTTCTTTCAGCCAAGATGTGTTGATTATCATTCCTCTATGGGTTAAGTTTCCAGAACTCCCAGTTGAATACTGGTCTGCTGAAGCACTTAGT
>JAJOOO010023103.1:0-15128 GCA_029582685.1 Solanum piurae | reverse complement strand
ATTTATCCTCAACACCTTCCTGCTGATCTACGGTCATCACCTACGGACCGTGAATGGACTTACGGTCCGTAGATGACCTCCGTGAATGCCTTTTTCTGCATTTCCTTCAGCTATCTCTTTATTGTAGCGCCTGAACATCTTTCCTACAAAATACAATAAAAACATATAAAAACCAATACAAAAAGGCCCTAGACACACACAACTTGTTAGTGAAATGTATTAGAAATACCGTAAACTCACGGTATATCATTCCTTGTCCTTTAGCCTTCAGTAAATCATCAAAATATCATCAGAATAGGACATGATTAGGCATTGAGGACACAAACTCTTGAACTAATACAACTTTAAATAAGTGTAAATCTACCACTCATCATTCGCTGCCAAATGATCCCACCATAGCTCAAATCAAGAGTCACAAGGAAAAGAAAATCATGAAATTTGAGGCGAAGGCAACTTTGTTTGCTGCTGTTTCAACAACTATTTTCACAAGAATTATGTCTCTCACATCACCAAAAGAAATTTGAAATTATTTGAAGAAAGAATATGCTAGAGATGAATGAATTGGAGGAATGCAAATATTGAATTTAATAAAGGAGCTTGTGTTGTAGGGAATGAAAGACTCTGAGATAGTTAAAGAATATTCAGACAAATTGCTTGGCATTATTAACAAGGTAAGATTACGAGGAACTGAATTTAAAGATTCAAGAATTGTTGGAATATTTTTTGTTACAGTACCCAAAAGATATGAAGCGTGTATAACTACCTTAGAAAATACACAAGATGTATCCAAGATTATCTTAATAGAGTTGTTAAATTCTTTTCAGGCCCAGGAACAAAGAAGACTTATGAGGAAAGATGTTATGATTGAATGTGCCTTAAAAGCTAGTCATAAAACTCAAAGTAGAGGTTAAACTTTGAAAAATTACCCACCTTGTGAGCATTGTGGAAAAATGGGCCATCCACTATACAAATGTTGAAACAAACTAGACGCGAAGTGTAGCAAGTGCAATCAACTTGGCCATGAAGAAGTAATTTGTAAAAATAAATTTGAGAACCATGAATTAGATGTACGTGTGGTTAATGAAGATGAAGACCATCTTTTTATTGCAACATGTATCTAAAGTAAGATTTCAACAAATATTTGATTGATTGATAGTGGTTGCACTAACCACATGACTTATGACAAGAGTTTGTTTAAAGAATTAAAGCCTACTGAATTATCAAAAGTTAGGATTGGAAATGGTGACCAAGATAATTTCAGATGTTCTTTATATACCTAATATTGATCACAACTTGTTGAGTATATATCAGTTAGTAGAAAAAAGTATACAAAGTATCTTTTGAGGATAATCATTGCTTCATCTATGATGATGCTGGAAAAGAAGTTTTAAACATAAAGATGATAGGTAAATATTTTTTAGTGGATCTAATGGAAGATTTTTCTGTAGAACATGAAAAATATCATAGGCTGAAAAAATTAGAAGATGATCCTCCAATTGTAAAAGCACAAGCAAAATGTGAACCTGCTAGGTTTAAAGGAGCTTCCAATGTCCTAAATGAATTGAAGCAATTGAGGAGTTATCTATGTTTCAGAAAAATAAAATGGGTAAGTTTAAATTCAAGATGCAAATGAAGTAAGAATTAAGTATTCAAGAGTTTCATTAAAAAAAGAAGTAAATTTAGTTCACTAAAAGTTCAAAGATGAATATGCAGATTCATTCACAAGGTCACTTTCGGTTATCAACTGTGGAGATCCCAAGATAGAAGACCAAAATGTTCCAATTCCTAAATAGAGATGACAATGGGGCGGTGCGTGGCGGGGACGGGGAGAGTTGAGCTTAACACATAAAATTTTTAATCCACCCCGCCCGCCCCACCTAATTTTTTTTTATTTTCAACCCCCCACCCCGCCCGCATAGATGCTTCGCATGAATCCGCCCTGCATAATTTTTTTAATATTTTCTTTTTCTTGTCAATTTTGATACTAAAAATAAAATTCATAAAAATAAATTCATTTTTATTAAGTTGTATTAATTTAATAGGATAGTGACTTAAAATTTTATTTTTAGAGGTCAATTAAGAAACATGTAAGAAATTGAATTAATTTTTATTGAACCATTTTCATTTACTATCTTGAATATTTTAGTAGATTTAAAGAAATTATCTTAATAAATAATGCTCTATCACTCTTATAACATGTAAAAAAATAAAATAAAATTTAAACCTACATAAAATCGCATAGACCCGCACCCACCCCGCCCTACATTAGTTTCTAAAAATCCACTTCAACCCACCTCGCATCCCACCCGCCCCGCACAACCTTAAACCCTCCCGTCCTGCATAGCCTTAAATATGCCCCACCCCGCATCCACCCAGCCCCATTACAATCCATATTCCTAAAGCAGGGAGGAGTGTTGACTTTTTTCCTTTAGAATTGTAAAGTTTTACTGCTGTAGTTTTATTAAATAGAGCTAGTCAACTAGTTAGCTCTTTTAATTAGGAGTTGTATTATATTTGAATTTTGAATAAATAGTATTTTATAGACTTTAGGAGTTTAGTACTTTTAGCAGATCTTTTTGCTTAAATTTAGGTTTAGAAGTTATTAGTTTTATTATAATTGTATTCTTAGACTGCAGTAAAAATATGTCAATATTTCAACATTAATTCTTCACAAGCATTCTTTCTTATTTTTTGTTCCTTTAATATTTTTATTCTTTTCCTGTAATTTCTTCTCTTTTAAAACCAACAATTATCCTACTAAAAATACTCTATTTTTTTGTTTTTACCCCTCCCAAAAGCTTCCAAATTTTTGCTCATTTTGTGATTCAAACTTACTCAAACTCAAAAGTTCAAAAATATAGGATGCTTACCATCTGAGCAAATCTTTTTGTCTCCTAAAAATTATATTTTAAATAAAAGTTGTTTTAAATATATTATACTAATGTGGATGTCCAAAACTTCAATGTGTAAATCCATCATTATGTGTAATACTATCAACTGCTCCACTATCTATTCATTTATCTTCTAGATCCCTTTATATTTCCCACGTTCTCAAGGATTAATGAATGTTTGTTGTTGTAACACCCCAAAAATTTCTAAGCTAAGACCCAAATCATTCTATAACACATCACATGTGTACTCTTAAAATCTGAATCATCTGTCGTAAGTTTATGAGCTTGAACGGGATGATTCCCTACTTGCTCATGTGTATTAAGGTTCTTTACCAAGTATGTCAAGGCTATCTAAAGTGATATAGGTTCATAAGGGACCTCAAACACTAATTCAAGTTCAAAGCATTCCCATCGGTAAGTTCTCACATGAGTTCATACAAAGGTCAACGTGAAACACTTATGTCTCCAACATATAATAAATTATGTGCTTATGACCTATCAAATTAAAGATCTATGCATTTTCTTTTCAAGTCTACCAAGTTTGCCTTATTTTGTGTTTGAAGTAAAAAGTTTTGGTCATTTTACTGGAACATGTCCGGGCTGAGAAATTCGGCAAGGTAACATGCTTATTTGGTGACTTGCCGAATGGATTGGAGAATTGCTGAATGGGTTGATGAATTGTCGAATAAGCTCACCAAAATGTCCTGAAAACCTCAAGTTTGTGTCTATTTTGGAAATTTAAAGCCCCATTTTGTGAACCACCAAATATTTCTGTGAGGGGACATCCATATCACTTATTTTACCGATGGAATTCATTAAAAGGTCATTTTCTTTGATTTTTATGGTATTTTTACATTTCTAGAAGGGTATTCTTGATTGTTTACCCTAAATTAATTCCCTAAATCCATCTTATAACCTAATAATCATTATACTTATAGAAATTCTCAAAATCCCTAATTCTCCTTCTTCCAAATATCAAGAACTCCAAGAAAAGGATTTGTCCCATTTATTAAGATCTAAAGGCTCAAAGTTCAAGATTCTCTTCAAGATACCTAAGGTTTTCAACTCAAGACTCTTCTCGACACTTCATCTTTCAAGATTTTCTTCAAGTTTCTCCAAGAACATTGTTCTTCCAGGTATGTAAGGTTATTCATTATGATGGTCTGAGTTCGTCGTTATGCCCTACATCTAAATTCAGTTGGTAAGAGTTAAATCCAGTGATCTACTCAAAGTTCCATGATTTCCCCTAATTAGAATTGTGTTCTTATGTAAAGTTTAATCTCCTAATTATGAGATTTTGATATTTTATGTATTGATATTCTTAAGTTGTTGTTTGTACTTATATTTTGCATGAACCCTAGTTGATGAGATTTGTATTGAAAGCCTTTTTGAATATATTTCACTGCATTGATTTTAGAATTTTAAAGTGAGTTCAAGAATATTTTAAAGTATCTTTTGAGAAGAGTTTTAAGGGAACAAAAAGGGTTCCAAAGGTACTATTTTCATATTTAGAGAAGAACTACTATTTTTAAGAAGAACATAAATAGTTTTTAAAAGTATTTCATCCAAATAAAGAGAAGTTCAGTTACCCCTTAAAGTAATTATTATTTTTCATGTTGAAAAAAAGGTACTATTTTCAAAAAAGTATAAAGAGTTTTCTGAAAGACATAGTATAATTCAGTTACCCTTTAAAGATTTTTTTTTGAGTAATTATCTCAACCCAATGAGTATTTTACACGAGCATATAGTTATATATTTTGGAAGAAGTATTAGGCAACGATTTGGGGGAGAGTTCAAATAACTCACAACCCCTATAAATTTCAAAGCCAGTGTAGATAGGATCGTACAACAAGACGGATGACTCCTCACCTCCCTCAAGAAGGCTTTTTATGGATCCATCAATTCAGTTGTGGTCTATACTCCAACTAGGTATAGGGTGGCTCTGGAAATGTGGGTAAGACATTGTATCATCAGAAGGCTCATAATAATGGTTGTCGATTAGAGAAACTCCCAGTAAAGTAAAGTAAAGTAAAGTGTGTGTATATATATATATTTGATTTTAGTATTTACTTTTATTGCATCCTTTTAGTAAGAGAATTAAATGATTTTCATCATGTTTTATACTATTCTTCAGTTGAGCCACTTTCAACCTTTCAGTTCAGTTATTTGTTTTATTCATCCCTATTACATACTCGTACATTCAATGTAATAATGTCATTCGATCTACATCTTTTCATGATGCAGATTCAGGTACTTAGGATAATCAATTGACGTTCCATTGAGATCACATCATTCGTTTGTCAGCTTTTGGTGAGACCTCCTTTCTTTCGAAAGACTCCAGTTTTATGATCTGATGGTACTAGCATTTTGAGGTGTCATGGGTCTTGTCCTGAAACCTATCTATAGATAGTAGAGGCTTCATAGATAGATAGTTTTGAGTAGTCTTTTTTAGTAAGTAGATGTTTCATACACAGTATTTTAGATAATTTAGAGAATCAATAACTAATTTTAACAACTCTTCAATTTTGATGCTTATGTATGCTTGAGCTAGGCTTCCACTTAGTAGTCAGCTAGGAAAAGGGTTTGCTTGGAGACCAACATTGAGTCTCAAGTGCCGCCCACGTCCGGGGTGTAGGCTCACGATGTGATAAACTTGGTTTTAGAGCATAGAGTTTAAGTGTCCTAGGGAGTCTATGCATTCATGTCAATAAGATCTTATTTATAATTGTGAGGGCCCCACTTTTATATATAAAGACTACAGAAATTTAAGAAAAAATCCTTTCTTTCATACTCTAGATCGTGCAATAAAGTTGTCCTCTAAGAAACTTATGCATATTCGTGTGTTAGTCTAATTACTCCGAATATGCCTTATCTTTGAGGTACTAGAAATAGTAAAGTTTTTATTCCTATTACTATGGCCTCTCAAATAAAGTTTTCAAAAAGTCAAAGAGACTGCAGAAGGTTTTGAGACAAGCTTATTAGTGTGCTTAAATATATTGATTCAAAATAAAACACCCTTATCTATATGAATCATGTGTTCGACGTAAAACCAAGATGTGCTCTTAGATTTTCTTCTCTAAACCTTATTTCAGGTGATACCCTTTAAGATGGTTTTAGAGCACTTGGACAGTCCTGCCGCTTGAAAGAAGTGTGATTTGTGTTATTATAATCCAATGGTAGTTGAAATGACTAGAGTTAGAAGTATACATTTAGAAGTGTAGTAGCTTGTGGGATGGGCATAGTTATGGAGTAAGATGGGTAGTTGCAGTCACGTATCCAATAAATCATTAATGAGGAGTTTTTCCTTATGTTTAGGCTAAGGAGTAATAATGTAGTTTGGATTTCATGATAGAAGATAGAGGAATAGTTACTAGTTAGGATGAGTTTGAGTGTACTCTGACCAAAATTGAGTTTATGTTGATGTGTCATTATGTAGTGAAGACAAAGTATAGGTGTGGAATAGAAGGACAAAGTAGTCATGAAGTGATAGATCTAAGATATGCTTATGATTTTTAAGAGAGGATACTATGATATTCAAAGGGTTATATAATGTGCTAGGCAATGGTGTATAGTGAATGAGTAAACATTAGTTAAGTTGTGAAAGGGAATGTGACGATAATTTATAAATAGGTAGACTGGGAGATAAAGATTGACTACTTGTGATGAGGTCTTAGTGGGCGAGTGTTTCTTAAATTTACCTAGTAGCCGAAAGTTAGTATAGTAAGTGAGCAATTATATTGATATTTGTATTTAGTACTAGACAATAAGCTTGAATTTTAGATGAGTGTCGTGATAAAAAGGATGACAACATGAGGGTGATGATGTTAGTTTTGAGATTTGATCTAGTAGGTTTGACATAAATTAGGTGAGCAATGATGAGTCAGGAATTTCAACTCATTTAGGGCTTATTATTTAATCATTTTGTGTCCTCAATGCCTATTTTGTGCTCATAAGTGATGTTAATATGTTGATATGCAACAATGAGTGCTTAAGAGTAAGGAAAGGACATTACAATGCGAAAAGGAGCGAAAACGTTGGAAAGCTAAAGAAAAGAGAAGCTGGAGCTCGCAAAAGCCACTCGACGATTTACCGAGTGAGACTCCAACTCACCTAAGTTCCAGTGAAGTAGCCCATGGACCAAACCAACTTTGCGAGCAAATGACAATTCAGTGACATATCGAATGGATCGATGACCACGATCCAGCTCGCCAAAAGTTCCAGAACAATTGGATGCAGGAGCCAAGCTAAAAGGCAAGAAGAAGAGCAACTTGGCAGATCGCCGAGTAGATCGGCGATCTTGACTAACTTTGCCGAGTGGTCTCTGTGATGAGTTTTTGAGAACGTATAAATTCATTTTTTGAAAGAAGAAAAGAGTTCCCCCACTGTGTATTCCTAGATTTTTAGAGTTTTTCACATTTTTACATTGTTGAACACTTTTGGAGAAGATTTAGATCTCGGATTTGAGGTTTTAGGATTCTAATTTCAATATTGGCATTGGGTATTTACAGATTGTTAACAATTTGGATGGATAATCTATTTGGTAACGATTTCTTACTTTTCACTATGTTTGGCTAAAACTCTTTACGTTAGGGGTGTGATCATGTAGTGATTAACGTTTCAAGTACACCACATCCGATTCTAGGTGTAAATGATCGTTAACTAGTATAAAACCCAACAAAGAGTTGGGGTCGAACCCACAAGGAGTGGTACGTGTCTAAATTCAATTATGAAGTTATAAAGTGTTCTATTCGGTTATAGGAATAAAATTTATCGTAAAGACATGTAAACAAGTCTAAGGGGATGACAATGAATGTAAGATGGGAGTTTGGGTTGTCAATTATTAGCTACAACACAATTAAACACGAAGGAAATAACAATATACAGAGGAATTCTTAGGATGTGATCAATAATAGGCAAATTTCACTATATGGGTAATTGAAACTACTAATAAATAGCTAAATATCAGTGAGTAGGCTGAACTATAAGTGACATAGTTTTCTCTCGAACAACTATCACTATTCAAGTGATTTCTCTTGAAATAAGAACTGCCCACACCTTAATACATCTACTCTCTCGAGCTAGATAGGTAGAATTGAGATTACGATTTAATTTTTCGAGCTAACCGATATCAGCCCAATAACTACAATCATCAATTGAAAGCTTTGATTCTAAAACCTCTTTTTCAAGCAAGCCCAGAAATCTAAGTTCGAATTGCATTTGCAACTACAATTCTTAGTTCAAAACACAACTATCAATTAAACTCACTTCAATTAAGGATTTAAATTAGTAATTAACAATACCCATAAGATAATTTTGCCCATGATCACACCCAAGAATTGGGGTTTTAGCTACACATCATGCAAATAGAGAAACAATTACCAAATACATTAGCCATGATCTGGGTAAAGGTTCCCAAGGCTTAACAATGGTCCAAATTGAAGAAATTCAAAAACTCAATTGCAAATCCTCAAAATTAAGCTTAGAAATCCTCAAAGTCTACAATAAGAACTCAAAAACTATGAGAAAACTCTAACTCTAAAACTTGGGAATCAGAACTCTATGGGAACTGAGAGGCACTCCTCAAATTTCATTTAAATTCCAATTTATAGTTGCCCAAAATTTGGCCTGAAAGACCATTGGGCGGAATAAGTCGGGCCTCACCGAACAGGTCGGCAATCCTCCCTTTGCTCCATTACATCTCCATTTTGCATTGACAATTTGTCTTCAGGGTTCTGTGACTTCAGGCGATCAACGTTTCCATCGCGTAGTCGTTTAGCGATATGCTGATTGCCCATTTTTGTCGCCAAATTGGTTCTTCACCGGGGCTGGCACGCTGGAACTTTAGGCGAGCTAAAGAGCCACTCGGCGGTTTGCCTAGTTGTCTTGGCGATCACCAAGATCGCTTTTCTTCACTTCTTCAGCATGTTTTCTCCTTTTTGCCCGGTAGAGTCCTTGCCTTGATCCTTAGCCTTAAATGCTGCAAATCAACACTTTAACATCAGTTTAGATCATAAATTAGGCATTTGAGGACACTAAAACTATCAAAACAAAGCCCTAAATGAGTCCAAATGTCGGACTCATCAACACCTCTAACTTAAAATTTTACTCGCCCTCAAGTAAAACTTAAGATCAATCGGTTCAACAAGGATGTCTACAAATAGTGCTACTCAAGATTCAACATAAATGCACACACAAGGTTCAAACTACACATACAATGCTCAATAGTGCACTCAAAGATTTAAATTGTGACTCAGCATCATCCAGTGTACTCAAGTTCACAATGCTTGCTTCAAATGCAAGTTCAAGCTCAACAAAGGTACTCAAATGCCCTCACAACAAAGATGATTCCACGATCACACAAATTTTCTCAAAAATAGAAAGTCCCAGAATCAAATACAACTCTCACACTCACAAAGATGAACACATGCATGACTTCACCCATAGGCTTGCCCTTATTTTCCAATCAACATTCATTTCAGCTCACTAAAGATCACGAAGGTATTTTTAAGGTTTGTAACGGGTCAGAGTGTGAAGGTATGGTCATTTAGGCTTAGTGGCTTTTACCTTCATGAAGTATCGCCTGCAAATCACCCTTTCTCCTTCTCTTTCACATTTAAACATGATCAAACTCCACCCCATCATTCAACTCAGCATGAATCACCAGATACCCTATTATTCTTCATTCTTTTCGCACATTTTATTTCACAACTTTTTCTCTTTCTTCAATTTTTTTTATTTTCTTTCTTCTCATTCTTTTTTTATATGGGGGGTTCCATCTTTTTCAAAGAAATCCATCAATGGGGAAATTTTTACACTTCTTGACTTTCCTTCTTTTTCACCATACCCCCAACTTAGGCTTTTGGCCTTAGTTGGCTATTCAAACATACCAATACTTCATGAAGGTTATGGGTGATGGGATAAAGAGGTCAAAGTTGTTCAAGTTTCTTCCAAGAAAAAGATATGCTCAAAAGGTTCCAAGAAAGGTTCACACATCGCACAAGGTTGGCCACAAAGAGGTATATTGTCAAATTGGCTCACTCTTCAATTTTTTTTGCCTAAGATCATTTCAATTGCTTGCTTCACTCAATCAATTAGACCAACGGGACAAATTCTAGGTGTCATCAAGCACAATGTTCAAGACAACCTCACCACACAAGGAATTGGTACAATTATCAAACAAGACTCCACACTTTCTAGCTAGTGTGCAATGTTCATCACAAGAGACTCATTCGAAAACCGGCTAGTCACAACGAGATGCTAAAAGTTCACATATTGCCTATGTAACTTAGTTTGCCTCATCGTAGCCACACATTCATTTCGTTCAATTAAGAGTACTATTCAAGTCATTGATATTGACCACAACCGACACTAAAATTTGCACAAGAACATCCACAATCACACACATAAGAGGTGGCAAAATTTCTAAAACTAAGCTCAGAAACCATTTTCTATCAAATTAATGGGCCACAATTTATCAACAACCAAGATATATATATATATATAAAACTTAATAAGCTCAATATTCACAAAAACACAAGCGAAATCAATATTTACAAAACAGCCCACAAAAAGAGGTAGGTATAGGAATACCTCATCCCATAATAAAAAAACATGCAGTTGACCTCATATAAAACTAAGAACCCAATAGTCAATAAAACAACAGAGAGGGAGAAAAAATTTATCATCCTGCCAGGCTATGCCTGGGGTGAAGTCTGCACATCAGTCACTTTATCTATCGGGGAATCAGTGCCCTATATCTCAGCATATTTGGCTCCACTAGAGCCCGCCATCAAAGTATCCTGAAGCGATGCCTGTCTCGTAGTCTCGAACATAGCACCCTCCAAGTCATCCAGGTCCTCATAGACAACCTCTTCACGAACACCTAGATGCATCTCATCAGTCTCATCCTCAAACTCTGCAGCAGTTTCATCAGCTCTAACCTCATCTCCGGTGGTAGCCGAAGGAACATCAGAATAAGTTGGAACATCGGTGCTCGAACCATCTGGGATCTCCACCGTGCCAAAGATCAGGGACATATAAGTGGACTTCAGCTGGTCCACATCCTTCCTCAACTCGGTAATATCGGCCTTCAAGGCCGTCACCTCATCAGTGGTTCCCTGGCCCTTCTCACACACCTCTAATCTCACCATCAAGGCATCCAGGGCCAAGTTGTGGCTATCGATCTCAGCTATGAGGGGTGTCAAAGCAGCAACAATGGCCCTCTCGATCATCCCAGGAATAACGACCTCTAACTGGGAGGCACATACATCAGTAGAATGGACTAAGTGCCCCATTTTGAAGAGCATCGCCTAGGTGAAAGGGGGTTGGGATGCAAAAGTACCACCAGCAGATCTAGGGGGAGAGGGTGCAACAGAAGAACTAGGAGTCTCAGAAGAAGGAGGTACTGATGTACCTGAGGGCCCACTGGCCTGATTAGGCATGATTGCCTCTATAGGTATCATATCAACATCAACCTCTGGGAATGTGTCCACTGAGGTTGCCCTCCTCCTGTCAGCCACATCCCGCTGGTACTCGACCTCAATACGCCGGATGCCAGTAGAAGAGGTGGGTGTCACCTCTACATCCATCTTCTCATCTCGAGGAACACAGGCCCATCTACACAGCTTGGTGATCAACACCGAAAATGGGAGTGAAGTCTGTCTCTACTTGGCCTTCATGTCCATTTCCTGCACAATCAATAGCCCCACATTCAGCGCCTAGTGAGAAATGATGGACCGCAGACAAGCTGCCTTCGGGTGTCTGGGTATGGACTAGTTCTGGGATGACATGATAGTGTTGCTGATGAACCCAAACAAGTATTTGGCAGCAATATTCAGGTTCTTCTTCTCTATCGGTGCACCAGCCTTTATCCACCTCGGGATGGCATCAAATATCAGAGGTGCCAGCCAACCTTTCAGATCTTCCAAGGTATTCTTCTAAACCAAGTTGATGTACTGATGCATGAAATTATAAGTGCACCATATGTCAGCACTTTCACACTTCACCTTTTTACCCCAGACTATCACTGAATCAACTGGTTTGAATCCATTGGCCTTCCTCCCCTTTTGGCACCAAGTTTTTGTAAGCTGAATAGAACTCTCGGACCCAATTGAGAATGTAGGGGCCCCGTGGTTTAGTAAAAATCTTGAACTTATGGAACTTGAGAGTGTTCCATATCTCTAGATACCTGTCCATCGCACCGTCTGTGGAAATTCTCTTCTCCTCAAGAATAGTCCTTGAACCCTCGGCCTTTAGTCTGTTGAGAGACTAGGGAGGAGGAACCTGTACTGGTGGTGCCGGAACCACAGTTTATGTTGGAGCTGCAACTGGAGGAGGAGGAGGAGTTTGAGGCACTGGGATCCTAAACGGATCATGCATCGCCTTGGAGCGAAGCTCTGTTCTCCAGGCTTGTAATAACTGATCATCCTCAAGCTCAGAGATAGAAGCCTGAGAATCCTGTGACTCCCCCTCATTGTCTGATGAGGTGAGGTGAGTCTCGTAGACTTCTTCACTGGCAGAGCTGTACTCTGGTGTCTCAGCCACGGGTGCCTTGCCCTTTCCTTTGCCTTTTCCTCCCTTGATAGGGAGTTTGACAGCCTTTGCGCTGGATGCAACTGCATCTTCATCTATAACCACTCTACGTGCCCGCTTGCTGGACGACATGTCTATTCCGGAACCTTTGGGTCTATCAATTCTTGCAAAATAATGTAGAAATAGTTACAAAAAATTTCCAAAGAAAGTGCAGAAAATAAGTTACAGAAAGACTCATCGAACTGGTCGGTGAGTCGCCGAATCACTTTGGCGAGCCAGGTTGGGCTCGCCGAAAGTTCCAGCACCAAAAATTCAAACTTTAAAAGCTGGTACGGTGATGTCCAGGGCCTTCTGTCGGATCGCCGATGCCAATCGGTGAGCTCAAAGTATCTCACCGAAAGTTACAGTGTATTTTAGTGATTTAGAGGCGTAGAAGGGCGATCAAGAAGGACTCTGGCGAGTCACAGAGTGAACTTGGTGAGCTCAGGCATATCGCCGAAAGGTATAGAATACAAACTCAACATTTAAGGAAATTAAGGGTGATCTAGGAGGTGTGTGGTGAACTGCTGAACCACTCGGTGAGCTCGACTTAGCTCGCCAAACGGCCCAATATGCCAATTTTCACCGCTCACTTCAAAATCAAGCCCGTAGCCCCTGAAATCAAAATTAAACACTTACACTATGAAATTAAGGCAAGACCCATACTACCCATGCCCTCAGGGTACTCAGGCTTCCCTTCATTTGGCCAAAATTGGTCATTTGACATCTTTTACCCTTAAGAATGACGTCAACCACTCCATCATTGGGCAAAACATGACATTTAGCACAATCCAGGGTTACTCAGACTTCAACTCGCTAGACCCAATTTTTTTTAACACAACCCAACAATTATGACTCGATTTAAGACCTATTAATTACAATTTCATTCAAGATTAGGAAAACAAGCGATCACACAATGACGAACAAACAATATTCAACAACAAAATACCAATTTCACTCGAGTTCAACCACATATGGAGTTTGGGGCTCGGAAAACCAACTTTTATGTTGAAAAATAGTTGAAATGCTAGGAGGTGAAGAATTCCATGATCCCGAGTAAATATCCCAAGCAAAATGAGAATAAAACTTCAAAAATATGAACACCATAATATCGGGGTGAGAGTATGGGAGTTGAAAATGAGAGGAAATGAAGGATTTTTGAATTTAAAATCGTTTGGCCTTTAAAACCTTTTAGTTCGCACTCCATTCGGCGGAGTAAGTCGTGCCCGTTGAACCACTCGGTGATGCGTCGAGTGATATTTTAGCTCGCCGAGTTTTACATAACTCCTACCGATATGGGGATTCAAACGACGTACAAAATCAGGCTCACCGACTTATTCGGCGAGTCGTCAACTGAGCTTTTAGCTTGCTGAGTTTTACAGAGTTCCCCATCAAGCTGGGTTGTTCCAATGACGGTCCAAGTCGGGGATGGCTGACCTCTTCGGCGATTCACCGACTGGACTTTTAGCTTGCCTAATTGTCCATTTTCAACCGCTTTTCACTTTTCAACCTGTAACATCAACACCCGTTATTCAAAAACAAACTTTAAAAGCATCAAAAACTTGGATTGCCTCCCAAGAAGCACCTTTTTTAATATCGTGGCACGATGAAAATACCCATTCAAGTTTTATTTTTGCGGTTTTCCATTGTATCACTAGGCAACCCTCCTTTTGGTCTTGGATTAAAATGAGTGAAGATTTGACCCATTTGTGTCTCCAACTGCTTAATAGAGACTGAGTAAGAAGCCACCATCTGATTGAGAGTTGAGACATCCTCCTTCATCTCTTTCAACAGTTTGTCCAACCCTTCAACTTTGTTGAGAATACGTGCAAGCATGTCTTCCATACAGAAGTTCACCGGGTCATCTCTTTGCTCTTTGGGCTTTTGGCGTTCATGAGGTATGACGTATCTTTCCTTGTCACCATATATTTCCTTCCAAGTAGAATTACAATCACTCCATTCCCTATCATGATCTTTCCATCCATCTTCTCTATTCCAACTCAGGTTTCCACCCGGCCTTGGATAGTTGGAACAAAAACATCCTCCTTGATTTGCAAGGAAGTTGACTTCCTCATTGTACAACATCTCAAATTATGCTTCATCAGGGTTCGTTCCACCAACACCAACATCATTTACCCTCTTCAAACCACTACCCATCACATTTTTCACAAAATATCCAGCTGGGTCATTATTTTGTCCATGTTTTGGTCTCTCTCTTGATCCTTCTCGATCTTCTCTTTTGTCATCCTAAAAGTGAGAGGAGAGACTTGGTCTTCATGAGTGTACCATGCCCTATTGATCTTGGTCATGCCATCAAGGAGTTGAGACGCTACTTCATAGGGTTGTTGCATTATACTTCCGGGAACAAGTTGATCAACAACTCCTTTGTTCACCGAGTCAAGACTCCTATAAAAGTATTGTAGCAATATATGGTTTGGCAGTCCACGAGTCAGACATTGAAGTACCAACTTCTTAAATCTCAGCCACTTATACGCTCGAATTACACCTCCCTAAAGAAGCGTAAGCGATCATTATCAAGTAAAGAACCCAACTTATAGGTTGGGGTCGATCCCACAAGGAAAATGGTTTAGACTTTACTTTAACCCACGATTATATCCAATAGTCAAAGTATTTCCAAGAAAACAACAATTAATTAAAAACAGAGGG
>JAJOOO010023102.1:0-16303 GCA_029582685.1 Solanum piurae | reverse complement strand
AATTTAAATTGATAAGTGTTGTATTTCTACTAGTAACTAGATACATTAAATAAGAAAGTGTTGCCCATAAGATTTTAAGTTTGAGATCGATACATTATTGTTTGGTAATTGTTATGTAACAGATACATTTAATATAAATTTTAATTTACGTATCATAACTAAAAAATTAGTGTATGATACATTATTATTTATGTATCTTATTTTGTTTGAGAAATACTATATTTTAAAATAAAATAAAATACATTATACATGTAATTGTTTCAAAATAGCTTCTTTTTTGTGTGTGTGATAAATAACACGAAGTTTATGTATCAAGTACATATATATTGAACATGATAACACTAACAAAGACTAATTTAAGACTCAAATTAAACGAGATACATTAAAAATTTGTATCTTTGATAGTGATGGTCGTGCAATGGCAGATCCAACTTTTTTCTTCTTCTTTTTTTTTGGACGTTTTCAATAGTAG
Source organism: Solanum piurae (assembly GCA_029582685.1). Lineage (NCBI taxonomy): Eukaryota > Viridiplantae > Streptophyta > Magnoliopsida > Solanales > Solanaceae > Solanum > Solanum piurae. The sequence continues at coordinate 15,831 of JAJOOO010023102.1, read as the reverse complement.
AAACATTAAAAGAAAATAAATATTTTTTTAAAAAAAAAATTCAACAACAATATGATTAACTAAAATTGCAAAGGTTCAATAAGATTTCAATGAGGGAAGGGGGCGGAGGTAATTTTATTTTTATTTTTTAAGATAAAAAAATTAAAAAATAATAATAAAAAAAATCGAAAATTGAAGTGATGGAAATAAATCTACCTCTTGAATAATTTGTAATCATTAATTGGAAATAGAAAAGATTTGAAATTCAAAAATAGATTAATTGATAAACTTGAGAGACACCTTCTGAAAATCAAAATGAATTTGAAATTTGTAACTGTTAAAGAAGTGGAGAGAATTTAGGGATAAAATAGAGGAGTGAAATGGGGAGTGGGAAACGTGGGTGTAGGCTTAAAATAGGAGTGAGATATTTATGTATCAAGAAGAGTTTATGAATTGGGAGAATTAAGGAATTTTTGAATTTTTTAAAAAAGGTAGGGATAAATTGATATTAAGGTAAGTAACTATGTGTATATAAGTAATTTTCCCAAAAAAGGTATGCTCTGTTTACGGCGAATTTCAAAATGCATCGCACTGGTGAGTATTTTCCAAAAAAAAATAATAGAGTATTGAACTTCTATTTTGTTTCGTTTTTAATGTTTTTTCTATAAAAATATTTGTGGAACACTTTAATTCATGAAAAATGATAGGTACATAACTTTTTTCGCTAGAAATGATAATTGTAGAGCACGAAATTTCATATGATATTATTGTATATTTATTTATTTATTGTAATGCCATCAGAGTATTTATTTCACTAATTAAATTTGTCCATAAAATTTCTTAATGAGTTTTACATTTAATTTTATTTACTTAAGGAATTTATGTTTCATGGTATAAAAATAATTTATAATTTTGCCAAACTTAGTTGATTGATTTTATTGACACAAATGGGTGATTATATTGATACAAATGCATAAGTTGAGTGATTTTATTGATATAAAATAAAGTTTAATGACTTTGTTAGATAAATTCTCAAAATTGAATGATTTTTTGAGATAATGATATGCACGAAGCCACAAAAGTACTTAAATTAAGTATGTTTCAAAAATGTAGTATTAAAATTAAATAATCTTATATTAATATACAACTTACTATCTTTCTTGATTTCATAGTAAGAACTAGACCTTTTAATATTATATAAAAGGTTCGGGTAATTTCGTAAAATATAGTTTCTTTATTTCTTTACTTTCTTTCGTACTATATGTTCCTTTTTAATAAAATTCTTTGAATGCACATGTATATTCATCTATATAACACATATTACATATTGCTAATTTTGTCATTAAATTTCTGTTTATAACTTTTTCTTTATTTTGTTCTTCTATTTCTGTTGTCATACTACTGAATTCATTTTTTATAGCAATTTCGTATTTATATAATATTTCCATAGTTGTAGTGGCTAATTCACCATTAAATTTTTTATTACTTCTCAACGTTTCTAAGCTTTCATTTGTTAAATTTTGTAACCATAATTTTACCGTTCCTATAAGCGTTCTTTCTATGTGTCCTGGTGTTTCTGTTATTACTATTTTGTTATCTATTAGTTGTTTTGATATATATCTCATCCATAATTGGATTGTCTTATTTATATCTGTTGCACAGTCTAAATCTAAAAAATTATGTTGTTCAGTTATTGGTTTAGGTGTCCATTTTTTATTTAGTCTTTTATCCCATATAACTTTATTTCTGTCGTACTGTTCATAGTTTGTATTATAATATTGTGGATTTAAGTTTTTTGGATTTTTTACTCCTGATGTACTAGGTTTTTCGTCCGTGTCTACGTCTCCTGTATTCACTTCTAAATTCTTTGTGTTATCTAGGTTTGCTAAAAGTTCTGTATATGTTTCGCTTGTTTCTGAATGTTGTTCATCTAGATCATCTTCGTTTATTTCATCAATTCTTATTTCAGGTAGATTATCTTGGTTATTTTCTTCTTTTTCTTCTAGTTCTTCTAGTTCTTCTTCTAATTGCAATTTTTCTTTAAATTTATTTATCTCATTTGCTAATTTTATTTTTTGTTCTTTTTCTTTTTGTTTAATTTCATACATTTCTTTTAATAGTGCCAGTTCTTTTTCTAGTTTCATTGCTTTATCTTTTGAAAAATTCTTGTTGATGTTATATATATACTGGAGAGGCATGGCCCGTGCTTAGCACGAGCCCAACATTTAACATTTTAATGTGGTGAATGCTTCGCAACATATGGTAAAGTTGCAGAAAGGAAAGCATAAACCCACAACTACTTTAATGTAGAAGTACATTGAAGAGTGCCTTCAAAGGTAACAATTGTGAATCCAAAACAAAACAGAGGAACTCTTGTAAAAGTACAAAATCATAATGATTCTTAGCATCAAACATGGGTTTATCTTCTTCTTTTATACTCCCTCAGTCCCATTTTATATGATGTACTTTGATTTGGCACAAACTTTAAGAAAAATGGAAAGACTTTTAAAATTTGTGGTCCAAAATGAATGATAGAAATTTGTGTGGTTATAAATCATTTCATTAGGGGTAAAAAAGACATTTTATAGACAAATTGTTACTTAAAATAGAAATGTGTCATTCTTTTTGGGAGTGACTAAAAAGGAAAGTAAGTCATATAAATTGGGACAGAGGGAGTATATGCTAATGTAGATATAGTAGAAAACAAAGAGGAGAATACTTTAAACTCGGATACATTTTTTGACATTTGACAGTTTAAGTAAAGCTTCTAACTCAGCTTAAGGAGTTGAGAATAAAATAAAAAAAATTCATCATATATAGTCATGTTTTAAAGTTCTTTTAGTAAGAACAAACTAATATCCGATACATTGGCGAAGCATTTACTTCAACAATTTTTTGAGTAATAATTTAAATTATGTGGTAAATGCTATCCTAACGGGAGAAAATTTTAGTAAACAGATGTTTCAATATCCTAGAATTTGTGAATCATTTATTTCATCATTGTCCAGTGGCAACAAATCATTGAGATATGTTCATTTCAACTGTTGGCATCGAGCAATTTATCCCCAGTAAATAATATATAACCCCCTCTTACTCAATATGACTTAGAGACCATTCTTTGCTTGTGGCTAATTTCCTGATTAAATATGTGTTTTTGTTCTTAGGAGCTAACCATGCTTGTGTGCATATATATAATTTGCATCTCCGTGATGCCTTTCAAATACAACATGTTACTACATAAATAAAATAAAAACATGCAAATTTATCACTCTAACATATCTTTCTTTCAAAATGCCATAAAGGAAGGGAAAAATAACATGGAACAGGATGAAGATAAGTCATTACCATTATCCTGAAAACTTTAAAAGGTCTTCCTTTCCAGTAGCAAAAATTTCAAACAAAAAATCAGAATTCTCCTTGCATGACATATCACATTCATTATGAACTTAAGTGATTAATTTTTAGTTTTTCTTATATCAGATGAACTTGGAGTATTAGATGCTTGCATAAAGAAACAAAACATACAGAGGAGGCAGCTTCTTAATGAGCTCTTGGACTTGAAAGGTTAGTGACTTTTTCATTCAGGCAGGCTATCAAATGTAGGATACCAAAGTCTATATACATATTATGATACTCACATCACAGTTTTATTAAAAAGTAATCATGTAAAAATGGTCAAATGTTATTTCGAAAAACACTACTCATCTTCTTTTAAATTTTCTCTCACATATTAAACCACATCTCTCATTTATAGTGAAGAATTTAAGTAAATATATATATATACACAGTAGCCCAGGCTACCTCATTGCTTAGCTGCACTCACTTTTTGTACAATTCTTTTATGCTGTGTTGTTCACTTATAAATAAGGGTGAAAAAATGGCTTAGAACATACTTTAATTGTGTTTCAACTTATTGTTACATACTTCAACTTTACTTTGCGGGTAAAGATATCGAAATTATAGGGTGAACCCAATTGGAAGGAAGTTATAGTAAAAACTTTCTTCTAATCTTCTTTCTTTCACGGATCACTCTCTGACTTTTTTTTATACATAATACATATATCAAAACTAATCCAGATCTATAAATAAAATTGAAATTTCATTATCAAAATTTTTTCAGTAATCAGAAAAAATAACTCACTATCCGACTGAGTACTGTTATTTGTGAATCCCAAAAAAAGTATAAAAATTGATTTTTTTAAAAGAGAGGTGAAGAAGCAAAAATTATTAAAAATATGAAATTTGCACATGACGATACGTGCATATCACCTCTAACACAAGCTTGGGTGTAAAAATTTAAAGGAGTATATGTTTTGATTAAATTATTCCAGGTTACTAAGAGAGAAATGAGTAAAATATGTCATTCAAGTCTTTAAATTAAAATTGATGATATTGACCTAGTCAAATGAGATTAATTGAGAAGTGGACTTGATTAGAGTAATTACTAATTTTAAGTGTATATTAATATTCCAAAAAATTTGAAAAGTCTTTCCTGTCAGTTAAAATTTCAAATTTTAAAATTTTTCCATCTTTCATTATCTTTTCAATATTCCTTTTCCCCTCCTCCTCTTCCCCCACCCACTCCCCCCTCCCCCTCCTCCTTCGTCTTTGTTGTTGCTCGGGGTGGGCATTCAATATTTCGAATTTGATTACAAGATTTGGTGTACGGTGTACCTGAACATCGAATCAAATTAATACGGTTCGGGTCGGTTTTTTACAATTCGGTTCCGTTTGATGTCGATGTATTAAATTCAATTTTTTCTGTTGTGGGCATTCTTAATGGACTTTTTCTAATTTTATGTTTTATGACTTTTTTGTTCGATTTTTCAGCTTAATGGTGGGCTAAAAGTAAGAATAGACCTATACTATACTTACAACCAACAATAAGCAGTGGACTAAAAAGCTTTACAAAACATTAACCGAATCCTAATGTATAATACTAATATATAAATTTCGTTAAACTGAAATATATATCGAACTACATTTATCATATAATCGAAAATTGAACCGTAATATCGAAGTTATCAAGAAATTGAACTAATACCAAATTGAGAACTGAAATACCGAAATCAAAAAATCGAATCAATTCGGTTCTGTGTTTCGATTTGTTAGTATTTATGCACACCCCTAATTGCTACAATCATCGATGAGACATTAATCATTTTTTATCGCTCTCTTCTTGTAATTCTCTTTTTTGTCTTCATTTTTACAAATTGTTTTTCTTTGATTTTTAAAAATTTTGAAGGAAAAAATTATTTTAAAGTCATTGAAGAAAATCTGCAAAAAATCAAGCAACTATAATAGTTGTTGCAAACAACTTGGCTGGTTTTTTAACTAACCTTGTGTATGATTTTACAGTTACAGTAAAGCAATTTTTTTTAATGAAGAGATGTCAATACAAGCAAGAACAATAATTCAAGAACACAAACAAGGACATCAAAGATCAGAGCAAAGAAATGTCAGAACAGAAATCATGGATCAAGTTAAAGGAAACCTAATAACAGGAAAACCAAATATTCTTAGGAATGGTTAAACTTCTAGAAAAAGGGAACAATCAATATACCCTATTAATCATATTCCTTTTGATAGATTGTCTTATGATGTAGTTCAAGTGTAAAAAGGGAACAATCAATATACCCTATTAATCATATTCCTTTTGATAGATTGTCATGATGTAGTTCAAGTGTATATAGATCAAGATTGGGGGAAATACATATGATATCCAGAACTGAGATGTAGTGGTATCAGGTCTATTGAGCTCAATCTGCATGAGTTAAGGATGAATTAGTTAATTTATTTCCATTAAGGTTGATTCTTGAGAAGAACAAGCGGATTTAATTTGGACCTTTACCTTGAAGGATGAAGATGACAAAAGTGTTGAGCTGAAAAAGTCTTCACCGAGTCGGATTTATGGTGCTTGTGAGATCTTTGAATCCTCAAATGGATACCATTCAAATTCGAGGAAGTTCTTCCATGTTTACTTTGAAGAAATAAGGACTATCGGAGCTCCATCGACGACCAGTGATGTGCTGTAATGAGCTCTACAAAGATAGCTTGTTGTTGATGGTGTTTTGGTTTGGGATTGAGTCACTTTTGGACCCAAGTCTTTTATGTTGAACCATTTTTTCAATAAATGGGCCTCGCCCATATTTAATTTAAAAAATATGATAGTTTTTACAGCAACTATGATACTTGCTGTAGCAATTGTTGAAGTTGTTGCATCAATTGTGATACTTATTGCAACAATAGTTGAAGTTGTTGCAGCAACTACTTTAGTTATTGCAACAACTATCGTAGTTGTTGCAGCAATTTCTATAGTTGTTTGAATTGTCATAACAATTTTAACAATTGTTTGAGTTGTTGCATCAATTGCTGAAATCATTATAACAACTTTAGCAGAGTTGTTGCGACAACTTCAACAGTTATTTAATTTGCTGATAGAAAGTGAGATAATGAAAAATTGATAATGGAGAGGGTGTTTATGGGAGTAGGGGAGGTGTTGGTGTTGGTGTTGGTTGTGACAAAAGGAGAAGGTGGTGATTGTTGTAGCGACTGCGGTGGAGGAGAAGGAGGAGGTAGTAACGATCGTGGTGGTTGACCAGGAAGAAGATGAAGAAGTGGTGGTGGTGGTGGAAGAGGAGGAGGAAGAGGAGAAGGAAATGGTAATGATGGAGGAAGAAGATAAAGAAGTGGTGGTGGAGGAGGAAGAAGAGGAGAAGATGGTAATAATGGAGGAAGAAGAGGGAGAAATGGTGATGGTGAAGGAAGAAGAGGAAGTGGTGGTGGTGATGGTGGTGATGACAACGGCAACAGAAGGGGAGGGGACGACGGCGGCAGAAGGGTGGGGAGGGGACGACGGCGGCAAAAGGGTGGGGAGGGGACGACGGCGGCAGAAGGGTGGGGAGGGGGAGGGGAGAGGGGTGGGATGGGGAAGATAGAGTCTTTGTGTAAATAATAAAATTTAATGATTTTAAAATTAGTGTCATCAACATATCACCTTTACCCAATAAAAGACTTGTCTCACTTTTTCTTAGTTTTGAAACTTTTTTCTCATCCTTAATTACTCTTTTCGGGTAATAAAATCCCACTAAATTAGAATGTGTAACAGAAAAATAGGTAAATGTTGTAAAACTTAAGAACAAAAGAACAATATAAAGATGAAGAGAAGAAGAATATAAGACAAGAGGAACAATACAATATAACTTTCTTTCTTTCAAGTATTCACCAAATCTTCAAGAGTATACAATATGAACCCTTATGCCTCTATTTATATTGTAACATAGATGCATACAAAAGGTTAGTCATAAACATGACATTAACATGAATATGATGGAGGAGGTTATGGAAGTGAAAGGTTACAAGAATAATGGTTATAAAGTTGAAGGTTATGGAGGTTATGGTTATCTTCATAATGGAGGAAAGTAATGGAGATAATGGGTGAGAGTAACTTCTTGGTGTAATGGACATCCACACTATAATATTTTATAGCACTCCCCCTTGAATGTCCATAGATAATATGTCTCGTTAAAACCTTATTAGGAAAAAATCTTGTGGAAAAAAATCCTAGTGAAGGAAAAAGAGTACACATATCTTTTAATACGCTTAGAATGTTGCCTCGTTAAAAACCTTACAAGAAAAACTCAATTGGGATAAAACCATGGTTAAGGAAAAGAGTACAATGTGTATTTTTCTCCCCCTGATAAAAACTTTACTTGATATCTCGGAGATGATGCATTCCAATCTTATATCACAACTTCTCAAATATTGATGTTGGCAATCCTTAGTGAATAAGTTTACAAGATTTTCACTTGAATAGGTCTTTGAGCGTAAATCTCACCATTTTGTTGAAAATCATGTGTGAAAAAGACTTTTGGTGAAATATGTTTTGTCCGATCTCCTTTGATTATACATCCCTTCAATTGAGCTATATATTATTTTCGTATTTGGTGGCTGGAATATCCTTTTCAAAAGAAAATCACATATTTTCTAAATATGATAGATCATGATTCCAACCAAACACACTCCCAACTTAATTCATAGATAAATATTATTTCTGCATGATTTGAAGAAGTGGTTACTAATGTGATTCTTTGAATTTCATTGTTGTGTCTCCATATGTAAATAATAGTCTATTTGTGATCGAGCTTTATGCAGATCAAATAAATATTCTCTATCTACATAATCAAATCATTTCTGACTCGGGGATTGATCATTTTAATTTTATTGAAGCTCGTCTTTTCTTCTGAAAGAAAATCACACATCTTCTGAAAGAAAATCACACATCTTCTATGTGTTGAGTCACTTGCTTTGTTAGTTTCTTGTCATAACTTGAATAATGATAATATGACAATCCTTTCACATAACTTTCGTTATGTATATAAAATAATCTTCTAGCATTTGCATAACCAGCAATCTGTAAGTGCACCAATTGCACTAATACATGACATTTTAAATCATTTTCATGAGATCAAAAGATTCTTTCTTTGTGTTAAGCAGTCTCAAAATCATTGGGTACTCAATGAAATTGCTTTAAGACCTTTTAAATCCTTCAAGGATTTTCATATAACCTTCATCGTCTAGTTAGACATAATAATCATTCATTATGCATATTCAAGTATTTCATCTATTGTCACACTGAAACAAGTTTAATTGTATCCACCACTGAAGAGTATATCTTCATTTAATAATGTCAGTATTTTTACGAAAACCATTTATGCCCCGAGGCACAAACTGCACTTTATATCTTACGGTTATACTTTTGCACAATGATTCATTTGTACTACTCTGACATTATATTTTGATCTATGAACTATAAGCTCAAAAACATCACTTTTCTAAGTGAAACAAAATATACTTGAATAGTGTCAATTATTTTTCTGTCCACACTATATGACAGATTCAAATTTAAGATCCTCGTAACCATTTATAACATTGAGTGTTACTTCATATCAAAGATACCGTCGACGGCCATTCTGATATCGATTCCAATACGACATAACTTATCGAGATCTCTTCATTTTTCATCATTTTCAGGTACCTAAACCTTTGTCAAGGTTTTATGAAGTGTTATGTCATAGTGCTCTTTCAAAGCATTTACCTCATTATCATGACCATTCTGATAATTTGTTCCTTTCCTTCCTCAAGGAGTTTTACGTTTGGAATCGATTGGTCTATCACGCTTCTGGCATACCATAGACTTTGTCCTTCAAGGACTATTTATTGGAGCATTTGCAGCTTAATTAAAATATTGGGTCAGCAAATACATCTGGTAAATTATTTGCAACATTTTGCAAATGAATTATATCTTGAACTTCAAGTTCACATTTTTTTAACGAGGATCTAGATAATTCACCCCACACATAATTTTCAGCTGCTAAACATATCTCCCCCTAATGTTAGGAAATCTAACATTTACCCCCCAACCTCATTTGGGGATCCATCTTTGTGCGTGGTGGAAATAAAATCATATGTGCACACATCAAATTTTTAGATGGAAGTTATTTGGTTCCTGGCCCTGAACCAATTGTGATGGGAGAACCTTGTTGGCTTGATGCATACACGTTAAATAAACTCATCTCATAGCAAATTTTATTTGAGAGATTTGTTCTCATAATCAATGGTCTAGCTATAATTGGAGACAAACAATTTCTGCTAAACCAATCAATATTATCAACATAATTTTATAGTTTGGAACTCTGCTCTTAATTTAACAATTTGAGCAAACAACCTTATAAAAACTAATTTGTAAATTGATACAAATACACATGTGACCATACCATAGATGCATCTATTAAATCATAATAGTAAGCGGTCCACATGACAGGTGAACGGGCCCATATTCACCTTTTTATATATTTCAAATAATTTCAGGGGATACAATCTCAACTTTAACTGGTACAATGATCATTTTATCATGAGAATTCTTGAAGAATCTTTTATTTCTTCAACATATAACCACATGAATTCTCAATTCTTTTGCATCACATTTGAACCAAAATGGTCAACTGGTTATGCCAACTGGTATTCATTCTAGTAAACTTCTAATATATTTTTTGCATGCGATTCCATCATCATGCCTATATTTGTATACAACAAACAAGAGAAAGGTGGGTAACATTTTATGTAAATATTCATAACCTGCTTTGATTGTAGTAATCTGAAGATATTTAATCTTTCAATAATTTACAGTCTCAATATAATAATTTTTTTCCAATTCCTTCGAAACTTAAAAAGTTTCTTTTGGGACTTACTACAACCTCAATATTATGAACTATTTTCATTTTCTGGATAGTAACAAATTAGTTCTTCCGAAACTCTTAATTAATTTTGTGTACTGCCACAAATTTCACAACGCCATTCTTATGGTGACCATCTCTTTCAAGGAGAAAATTATTATTATTGTCATGGTTAAAATTATTATATGCAAGACTTATTTCTTGACAATCAATGACAAATTTGTGTTGCCACACAACAACATTTATCTTGGTCATGACCACAACTTTTTTAGAAAAGAATTATTTTTTTCTTTTGTCCTCCAATAGTTCATAATAAAACATACCACAATATTTGTGTAGTACTCAAAGTATATGACCAAAATGATCATTTATGTCGAAATATTTTTTTTCAATATCTCAAACCTTCCGTAGAGGTGAGATGTGACATTTATCCAACCATACATGAACATGTCCTTATTCATACGAACACAAGTCACATTCTCTTCAAGAAATGACCATAACCATTTGTACATGCTCCATAAGTTTTTATTAGCATACTTTGACATTATCAAATTTATTTGACCCACCTCAACATCACTTCAAAAGTACTAAATGTACTACCACTTTGTATTTCTTTATTTTAATAGAGGATTTACAAAACTTTCAAATTGAATTGCACCAATTCAATGTGCCCAATAACCTTTCATACCACTTTGATGGCCAAAATTTACCTTCACATTTGAAGGACCATCTTAAGAACACATAATGTTCTTCATTTTAATGACCACAATTGACCATTAATATTTTACCACACTCATATTCATACATTTAACCACTTGTCATTTACAGACACATTATAGCCTGCTACCACATTCACATAAGAGAATGGAGTAAATCAACTGGACAAATTTCATGACTTTTATCAAGAGCATATTAATTTGCTCAGTCATCATTACACGTCATTATATAATGTTGGGACTTGAACCCAACATCTTACCCATAAGAAGGCATTTTAGGTCATTATTTATTGGACCCAACCCAACATTTTATTATCATGATGCATTAGGACTCTCACCCGATGTATTACCCTCTTGATACGATAGGACTTGAATCCTTTGTCTTATATACTCTCAATCAATGACATAATAAGCAAATATAATAGGACTCACCATTGAGCCTTAAAATATTGTCACTTTGTGATTAACATGCACAAATAAATATAGAACAAAAGAAACACAATAAAAATATTCTCAATAAGACAAGAAATATAGAAGATGAAAGCAATAGAAATAGGGAGACAAGAGATGAGAGTTTTTCTTATTATTCCAAGTAAAATAAATTAAAACATTTTAATAATAGTCCCTCGCAATATTGTTATGAAGATTATCATAATTTATTAATCATTTTAAAATAACCACAAAACAAGCTTTGTTAGTACAAATAATAAATTAATAACTCAACAAGTAAATGTTTAGATAAAGAAAAATAAAGAGGTACAAAAGTAACCATTAATGATAATCCAATCAATATGTACATGCCACATAACTCAATAACTTATCTTTTAATAAAACAAGATCATAAAGAACAATTTATTTACAAGTTATTAACTTACAAAACTAATTTTACTTTTTAAATATATAAGTGATCAAACTAAAAGTTTGCTCAAAGTAAATGCAACTTGCTGGACTCATGTGATTTTGAGATGGTAAGAAAACTAATGATGCATAATCAAAAGTAAAATATAAAATAGATTATATAGTAATTTACCTTGTTTCTGAGAGAAAAATAAATGCAAATATTTTTACCTTCTTTATATTTACTTTGCTTCAATCCTTCAATAGTAGAACAATCATGTTGATAACGTGTTGTAAAACTTAAGAACAAAAGAACAATATAAAGATGAAGACAAGAGGAACAATACAATATAACTTTCTTTCTTTCAAGTATTCACCAAATTTTCAAGTGTATACAATATGAACCCTTATGCCTCTATTTATAGTGTAACATAGAAGCAAACAAAAGGTTAGTCATAACATGACATTAACATAAATATAATGGAGAAAGTTATGAGAGTGAAAGGTTACAAGAATAATGGTTATAAAGTTCGAGGTTATGCAGGTTATGGTTATCTTCATAATGGAGGAAAATAATGGAGATAATGAGTGAGTAATTTCTTGGTGTAATGAACATCTACACTATTCGTTTATATTTTATTAAGAATAGAGTATTAAAAGATTAAAGGGACCCATCCTATATAGAAGAAAAATACAACCACGTTCTGTTGTGTGCAGTTTATTAACAAAAAAGTTGATAGATCTACTGAAACAACAGGCTGAAAATTTTCTAAATGTTACAACGGAGCCTTACACTTAATGGATGCTAATAACCCGTCTCCTTTCTTTTATTTTATTTTTCAGTTGAAGCAGCACATGATAGCCCATTTTATACAGTGCACAACACATCTAATAGGAAACAAAATTTATAATATTACGACATACAATATTATTTAACAACTTCTCTAAATAAATTGTGTCAAAAGTAGAAACAAATTATCACATGATAATTTGATTAGAATCAGGCTCTCAGCTGCATCCAGACAGATTTCAATTTTCAACACAGGCTGGCCGGCCGAACCTTACTGGAAGAATGAAGATCCAATTATAAAGTGAAAGTTCTTCACAATGTACGACCAAAACTGGTTGGTTAAATTCACAATGTAGAAGCTTACGTTTTCTAGTTAGGCATATACTTTGATAATTGACCTGACATTCTGTATGGTAGGAGGAAGGAGGAAAGAAAGAAGAGCTCTATTTTCCTATCATCTTGGACATAAAATCTAACACTGGGCAGAGAGATGATTTCACTCTTTAACCTACATAAGAAATAACTAGAGTGATACGTCCTGCAGCAGTAAAAGAAACAAAGGACTCACTGCATTCTACACTTCTCCTTGCCTCACCACTTTCGACAAAAGATAGTTTTCTAGTGTCATCAAAATTCATCAAGGGCTCAAAACCTTGGGAAATCATCAACACAAATTCTCCCTCTTAAATGTGGATGGACAAATGAACCATGGGAAGGGTTGATTATATCAGGGATGAGCAGAATTTAATGGTACATGTAAAGCATCAGCACACTCAATTGCGGTATGCATAAGTGGGTTCCATCTATCAAACACTATTCTGCCACCTCGACCAATCCTTCCACGAGAGTTGAATGTGCGTTCAGCTAGGCCATTTTCCATTGAAGAACCTGGAGGTGTGATACTTGCAGCTGCCAATTTTTCTGGATCAAGAGGTTTAGTAAACAGGAGAAGTGGCTCATTTGGATCCTACAGCAAACCAATAAGAGCAAAGTCTGGTAATTAGTTTAGTACTATGAGTGCATTAAGTTCGATGTATAGCACGTGCTTACATACAAAGGACAAGTAACTCATATGTGAATTTATGAATGATTAAAGAGGAGATTAAAAAGAATTATCAGAAGAGTAGGTAAGCACCAATTTGTGGAGCCATCCAGGTGGGGCATGTCGTCGTTTCAACTCTCGCTCTTGCCTCATGCTTCCAGCAGACACCATCACTGGCTTTGAGTCAACAAAGGTAAGATTTGGCGAGACATCAAACTGAGCATGTGGACGGCTAATAGCAGCATCATCCGAGTCAACATATTCCTCCTCACTTGAACCAAACATGCTTGGGAAGGAAGGAAATCCAGGAAGAGCCAACGTGTCCTCGAAAAGCTCAATTTCATTCTGGAAACCAAGAAACTTACTATTAATTCAGAATCAAAGTGCATTGCACATAAATGGCCTTAAAGCTTATACCAAAGAGCTGAGAACCAGTTATGGTGCTAAAAGATATTGAATTGAAGAGGTCATGGCTATATGGCAGTTGACAAAAAGGCAGTTGGCTAAAAAAGATCTGTCCCACAATCAAAGATAGTACTTTCCATAAAGAGTTACCTCCACTTTTAACCTATCCAGAATGATTTATCACCAGCCCATTCGGCACAACCAACTTTTAATGGATTACAAAATGTTCTTTCCCGGTACTGTTTCAAAAAAAAAGTTCTTTTCCAGTACTGCAAATGGAGTTGATTCATAGCAGCATGTAATATAATTGACTCAATTTCATATAACTCAGAAAGCAATCATCATTAAAAAGAGAGTAGGCATACTCATAAAATGCTGTCTCCTGTTGTGACTTGTGAGTTGTGACGCAAAAAAAGTTATTTCATTGTGGATTGTCAAACAGCAATATCACTTCAGCAAGTAGGTATTACAAGCATAAAAGTTGCAAAGGAGAAAGAAGAAGATACCACACTCTACATACCTTGTGTTTCATTTGAAGTCTCTGAAGACTAACCTCACTCTCCACAACCTCTCGTTTCTTCTCCTCTCTCTGCATATAATTACATCAAAGGAGTTGAAAACTGCTGATAAGGTGATCAGAGAGATAGACTTTGTAAAGGTCTATAATTTCTTCATTTTGTGGTAACAAGCTTAGAACGATAAAAGTACATGCTATCCATATCTTCACATTGAAATTTTTTTGGCAAGTCTTCCACATTGCAGTCCATATATATTTAAAGCTAGGCCAAACAAAAGAAGAGTGATGTGGCATCTTTCTTTGGCCAAGAATCCTATTTATCTTTTTCTCTTCTTTTTTTTTGACAATTTCTTCTATTTCTTCTTGTACAAAAATTTAATGTGTCAATTACTACTCCACTCATTCATATTTTTATAGTAAACTTAATGGTCTGTATTTTCACTACCCCACAACTTTTTATTACCATAACCACTAAATGATTAATAGTCGTCTTAATGGCATCATTTGACATTCCATATGGTAGTGCTATAAATGGAGACACTAACAGACTTTGTTGCAAAAAGAAATGATCATATTAGTCAAGAATGTCACCCTCAAGTGTCATCCTTCTTGAGTATCAGATATAGCAATAGGCCTATCAGACATAGCAATAGGCCACAAGCAGCCGGCTATAGTAGTGTAGACAGAGAGATTTTAAAGAGGAGAAATCATATGAAATCGATTCCACCCAAAATAAGTACATTGCAAAACTTACAAGTAGCTTATGCAGTTTTGACATTGTTTGATTGTTTGCAATTTGTAATATATAGAAAATTATATAAAACCAACTCAGGAAAGTAGACAGGTAGCAGAGCAAAGTTTGCATATAAACTTGTGCAAAATTGTAATTCGTCAAATTGTTAACTTATTAGATTCATTAAATACTGCACTTTGTAACATATCATGCAATATGTTCTTAACAATTTTTTTGATGAAGTAAGTTGTTTCATTACCGGCATCAAGAAGATGCAAAGAGTACAAAAGTAGATATGCTAGCTCCATTACAAGATAGCAGTTAAGACACGGGAGCCAGCCACAAATTCAAAAAATCTAGAGGAGACTTAAAACATGACTATGTCTGGCCTAGAGTTAATGAGCTAACAAAATCTAAGAAAGCAGTAGAACTATTCACATAAGACTGGTTGGACCAACAAAATAGACTAAACAAACATTTGGCTTTGAGTGAATGGTTAGGAGTTGAAATTCCATCAAAACACCGCTGATTCCTTTCTGTCCATAGGCACCAAAAAATACATGCTGGAATCATTCTC